>PVJL010002810.1:0-179932 GCA_004026885.1 Lyroderma lyra
GAGTCTCCATCTGTAAAAGGAAGGTCGTAATAAAACTACTGAACACTTTTCCTGAAGACTACACAAGCAGAGGTACAAAGGCCGCTGCAAACTTCCCTGCCCAAACCTGGATGTTGCCATAATTCGGCAGTCCCTTAGTCATCCCGTTGGCTTGCCGGTCCCTGGGAACTGGTGGTCGAATTCGTCTTTGAGTCTAGTGCACCAGCCACATTGCATTTTCGAAAGAATGGCCAGGACAAGTTCTTGTTTCCACGTGGGCTACCTTTCCCCGTTTAAAGCACAGAGCCTGCGTGGTGACAAAGACCTCTTCCCGGTGATAGCCCTTTGCTAGGGGTTTTGTCGGAATGCCTGTTCAAGCAGAACGTGTCATTTACTGTTGGTTGTGAGGGTGAAAGAGGTTTTGACAAGTGGAGAAATGGAGAAAGTCTGAGCTTTGTTCACTAACACGCAGCGCTCTTTGTACGTAAGCAGGGGTGGGTGATGGGGGGTTAGGCATGTGCGTGCTAAACGTGGAACCTAATTTGATTACGCAAACACGTCTGCGCCTGGCAGAAACGCATGGCACTCCGGCCGGCCGTCAGTGTTGGGGAAGCAGGCGTCCTTTAATTGGGAAATCATCTGTCCTGCATTGTCCTCCACCAGCATTATCTGGGAGGCAGCTGCCCACCTTGGCTAATTTAAATATGATTTAGCAGGATGGCCTCCTGTCCCTCCTGCCAGGACATTCATAGAACCAAATTCATGCTGATTGACAGTCCCCACCCAGCCGTGGGTGATGCATAGATAAGCTTGGGTTTCTGCTCTTTGCCAGGAGGAGTTAAATGAGGGTATCTTTATTGCCTGGAGGGTTTGGCCCATTATCCATTTGCTAATTTTTTTTTATTTGTCTGCAAAATCCATTGTGTGAGCAGCTATCATGCATGCAGGTGGCAACTCCTGGAAGCATCCTGGGCAAATTCCCACGATTCCAGGCCACTTTCCTGGTTTATCCTTTTCCTTTTTAAAAAAAGGGCTACTGAGCCTCAGGTGCCTGGGAAAAGGCTCTTTCCCCTTTTGCATGTCTAATGGAAAGATCATTCATTTGATTCAGTAAACATGTTTCTAGGGATCACCTTTTATGCTAGGTGTGGTGTGTGATTGATAAGTGGGCAACACCCCCTGTGTTCTCAGGGACCAGGGGTCTAGATGTGCCCACAGATAACCACCTGCACCTGCAGGTAATCAAGAGCTTGAGCAAGAGTTCAGGGACCTTTGTACCGGAACCCTCAGTGGCTTCTGTTACTGAGATTCCAGTCCTCAATCATTTCTTTCTTCTCTCTCTTTTCTGCAGTTCCCTGTATGGGCTATTTCAGTTTTTTTTTTTCCCTCAACGGCTTTTTAAGTTATTGTTCATAAAAGTTGGATATAGAAAAACTGTGGATGATACTGTACCACTCATGTACTTAACACTTAAAATGTACCTCACGGTTGATGAAGAAATTCATTACGTTACTGATTAAACCAAGTTTCCCGGAGTCCTGCATGTCTCTTTCCTCCCAGTCCCGCATTCAGAACTGCCCGTCCTGCCGCACTGAACTCCAGTCCCTGAGCTGCCTACTGCACAGCCCTGTGGTCTCCAGGCCTTCTGTCACGTGTTCGTGTCCCCCTGCAACGGTGTCTCCCTCCCTGCTTGCGTGGCCCATTGCTACTTGTCCTTTATGGCTCAGCTTCGAGGTACCGTATTTGGCTGTGTATAATGCGCGCCCATGCTTTTGACCCAAACTTTCAGGGAAAACTCTTGTGTCTTACATTTTTTAATTCAAATATTCATTTGTTCATATTTAGGTATTTGTTTTTGTATTATAAAGGAATGTTAGCATTTATTTTTTAACATAGTATGGTACAAGGAATTTTATGGAACAAATAATTGCAAAACACAAGAACAGATACAAGGTACAAGGAAATTTTATGCATAAATTTTTTTATATTAAAAAAACCAATTACCATATTCCAGGGTATTATTTTGCATATGGATATCATTATTGATTTCTCGAGTTAACACTTTTATCTCATAAGCATAAATAAAGAATTAAAAACATTTATATAGATACACAATTAGTACTACCCAATGTATAATGCACATCCTTATTCTTCCCTCAAAAATTTGAGCAAAAAAGTATGTATTTTACATGGCAGAACACAGAGTTTCCCCTCAAAGCCTTTTCTGATCCCTCCCAACCTGTATCTGATGCCCTTTCTATATGGTCTCTAATACTCTACACATTCACATCGTAAGATATATTGCAGTGTGTCTTAATTGCCTCGTCTGTCTTTCCTGCTCTGAGAGGGTAACAAATCATCTCTCTTATGTATAACTGTATTCTTTGATCGAAGTAGAGTCCCTAAGATATAGAAGTCACTCAGTCAATGCCTACTGAGTGAATGCCTGTGAATTCTTTGGTTACTTGAAAGGAAACCAACAGCACAATGACAAACTTCAGGAAATAGCCTACAATTAGGGAAACTTGGCGATAGTTTCCTCAGAGAAAACAAGTGACTTAGAAACAGCCTCATCTGAACAACCTGGTCATAATCTGACCATCACATTTCAGGTTCCACACGTGATGGGGGTCGGAAGGTCGGGCCAGACGTGCTGTGCATCCCCCGTATCAGCAGACCAGTCTGTACTGTACGCCGTGAGACACGTACTCCTGCCCTGGGCTGCTGTTCATAATTAATATCTTATAATAACGCGAATGCCGTTATTTCTGTGTGAATCTCTATGATAAAACTGCTAATAAACCTCTTTCTCAACATGAATAACAATTACATTTCCTCTGGTAGAAGACACGCAAGTGTATTTTTCTTCATAAGTGAGAGTTAGCGTCAATGAAGGCAACAGCTCTTTATCTCTACTAGTCTATGGCAGCGGAACGGCCATTCAGAATTCTAGCAAAATGCCATGCATTATTTTCTCCTTAAAAATTAGCAGCTTTAGTGCCACAATGAATACTAATTTATAGACTTCTTAAATATCTTCTGGTAACTCTTTTTTTTTTTTTTTACTGTAAGATAGCTAATATCTCTGAATTAAAACATATTAGAATAACATCACCCAAAGCAGCCACGGTAGAACAGTAGCTTCCCCCTGAAAGACGTCTTTGCCTGCTGCTCTGAAAGTGGGTGCAGCATTAGGGAAGCCCTTGCTCCTGTCTTGAACAGGTGGTAACTACAACCAAACAGGACTCATTGAGCAGGAGAGCCGTAATGCAAGTCTTTTACTCCCGAGCATCTTCACACATCATGCAGGTAGCTAGTTGGTGGGTTTAGGGATTTTAACCTTTAAACTTATTACAGATTTGAGTTGTTTGTGATATGAGGCTTAACAGTCAAAGAGGAAAATGGTTTATCCCAGAAGGAGTCATGCTTCAGGGCGTTGGGGAAGGCACACCGATGGTCTCTGTACCCTGGTCCCCTGGGGACAGGAAACTCCTGCAGCTTCGGTGTGTGACCTGGAGGCTGTGGGGTGGAAACAGAAGGAGGCAGAGCCCTTAAATATTATGACTTTTCTCCTCGTGAATCCTGATCATGGAAGAAACACGAAAAATCGTAACTCTGAGTAGGATGATACACCAATAAGACCCAGGCTTTCTGTTTTTGAAGCAACAGTAACGACAAACTTAGAAAACTCTGTGTGAACAGCACCTAACTGTTTTGTGAGCACTCCCCGGGACGTTTAATTTGGTCTCTGCCACACCCTCTCCTCCCACCCCATGTTTTATAAGGACGCAAACGCTCTGTGACTTCTGTCTTACAGACAGGAAGTGGAGGCTTAGGTTGGTAGAACGGTTTGCCCAAGATCACACAGTTAATTAAGGGTGACGTTAATGCTAGAACTCAAATATTTTGCTCCTGGCTCAATTCTGATTGTAACTGTTCCTTTAGCTGCAATATAATTCTTTGTGAGTGTTTTACCAAAGCTCACGATTTTGATCGTATGTTCTTCCTGTTGTCCAACTACAATTCTTCAATCTTAAGAAGTCGAAAAGTACCTCACTCTTGTCCTGTGCTCAGTGGAGGGAAAGAGAGAGAGAGAGAATCATCCAGGTCATCTTAGTTTATTTATTTTTAGAATAAATGGCTCTATTTAGCCTATGTTTTCTGATAAAAGATCAGCTAAAACGATAGCAAATAACAGTGTAAGATTAATATTCGGGGAAACTGAAAAAGAATAAAGCATTTGAATCAAAATCTGAAAGGACAGAACAATATAGACATGAACTGCAGAGAGTGTCAGGTCTCTTTTCCGTGGAGAAAGCAACAATGAGAAGCTACTTAAGTGCGCCCCCTCACCGAGGGCTTGGACATGCACCGGCCCACTGAGCCCCCTTCTAGCCAGAAAGCAGTGCCGGCCTCGTCCCCCTTCCTCTTCCCTAAGTGTGGCCTTGGGGTGGGACAGCACTTAGGTTTGGCAGAGACACGAATGGTGGAAAGCCGTTACAAGCAGGAAGCACTGATAAAGGACCTTGGTCCTCCGTGTGTCTACACGAAGGTGATAGCTCCTGAGTCCCCTGGTGCTAGAACTTGGCTTCGTGCATGAACACAGAAGTGAATTCCTCGTGGTGGGGGAGGGTATGAGGTAAAAATGAACATGTCAGAGTGCTGATAGGCCAGAGAATAGATGCTGATATCGCCAATCATAGTCATAGAGGAGAAGATTGGGAAGAAACGCAGCGAGTCAGTTGTTGGAAACCTCAGGGGATCAGGGACAACGATCCAAAGGAATTGGGGCAAGTGGTGAACTCGGATGGCCTGAAGTTCAAAGGGGAAGGGAGAGAATTTTATTTCTTGAAGTATTGGGGAGCAAAGAGCACAGCTGTCCCCTCTCAATATACAGAGTACGAAGCACAGAGAGTGGCCAGTTTGGGTTTGGCAAGATGGACAAACCCACGAAGGGGTGAGGGATACAGAAAAGGCAATTAATAAAGGCTGCGTGTTTCATGAGGCACCCCGAAAATTTGGGGGTGCGGGGAGAGCGAGGAGGTCGGTCTCATTGTGGATGGACAGAGTAGGGTGGTTATGGTTTTGGGTGATGGCAGCTGGACGATGGGCGGAGGTGCGGGCGGCATGTCATTTCGGTGACGCTTTACGGGGGGCTGCACTCGGTTCTCGCTGCGCCTGAGAACGCCCTGTACGACCCTCAGACACTAGCAGTGTTTCGGATCTGTCCTGGATCGTTAACTTTGAATTTCAGGGTGGGGCACTGAGCACCCGTATTTCTTAAAAGCCTTTCAGATCATTCCCAGTAAAGCTGGGGGTCAGCGTTTTAGGGGAAGGTAGGTGAGTGCCTAGAAATGTAGAGACTTGTCAGGACGCCGTGTGTGTTTGTCTGTGGTCTGTCGGAGCGGCCTGAGAACGAGCCTGAAAGGCCATTTAGAAGCTCTGACTTCAGTCTATCCAGTGGCCCGTGGGCGGATGGGAAGGAAAGGAGACAGACCCCGCGAACTGCCCCATGTCAAAGCGCCCACCGTCGCAGACGGAGAGGGGACATACGGTACCACCGCTCTACTCTGAGGACAAGGGCAGCAGCGGTGCGTTTTCATTTCACTTTATTTTTCTAAACTTCTAATCCTGAAATAATTGTATGCTTTAAAACTTAGAAAATATGGCATCCGCGCAATTTGCAGGCTACAGAACAAGCATGCAAAAATCAGTTGTGTTTATATGCACTTAAGATTGAACATCCGACCAAGAAATGAAGAAAACTGTCCTACTCACAGCAGCATACTCAGCAATGACTTTACCCAAACAAGTGAAAGCTCTGTACCTTGACAAATACTAGACTTTGCTGAAAAGAACTCGAAGACGACACAAAAAAGGCAAAAGCATGGTGTGCTCACGGGCCAGAAGGATTGACATCGTTAAAATGTCCACACCGCCCAAAGCCACCTACAGACTCAGCACAATTCCCATCCACATGCCGATGGCATTCTTCATAGAAATAGAACAAAAAAAAAAAAAAACAATCCTGAGATTGGTGTGGAGCTACAAAAGACCCCAAAGGCCAAAAAGAGCCCAGTCAGCTCGCAGGGGCTCTCACTGGCCAAACCTGGGACATTTAGCAATAAAATTGGGGGAAAACCCTGATGGTAATGGATGATATCTCAAGAAAATACGAATCTGCGAGTTCACACTAAAACAAATGAGGAAAGGCAGGCAGGCAGGGGAGATCCAAGCTCTTTCTCACAGTGAATTCTAACTGATAAGTGTAAGAGGAGTAGTACAATTTGAAAATTTACCGTTTGGTAATTGCCATAGGAAAAGTTGTTTTAGGCAACCACCGTCGATAGAGGGTAAAAGCCAAAGGCCAAAGGTCCGATGATGTCGGAAATGTAGTTTCATGGTGTCTCTCCTTTTGCAGCTTACTGAGTGCAGACGGAAAAGCATGACGAGGAGAAGGACCTGGCCGTCACCACCTTCACCAAATAACCGACATTAACAATAGCAGTAATCATGTAACTTCTCTAAATCGAGATACGATTTGCATGTAATACATTCCACTTCTCTCAGGGTATAAGTTTTTCATTTTTACGATTTCTAGCATTCCTCATTTCTTTGTGTAGATGGAAGTTTCTGCCTGATATTATATTCCTTTTGCCTGAAGGAATTCACTCAGCATTTCTTGTAGCACAGGTCAACTGGTAATTTATTTTCTCAATTTTTGTTTGCCTGATAAACTCATTTCTCTTTCAGTTTTGAAAGATATTTTCACCAGCTATAGAATCCTGTGTCGGCAGTCCCCCGCCTACACACAGCATTTTAAACATGTCACTTGCACTGCATAATTTCCGTTAAGTCTGCTGTGATGCTCATCTTTGTATGTAAGATTCACATCTTTTTTTCCCTCTTGAGTTGTTTTAAGAGGTCTGTGATTTGATGCCTGTCATTAGTTTTTGAAAATCCTCACTCAATATCTTTTGAGATAGTTCTTTTGTCTTGTTGTTTTTCTCTTTCCCTTCTGGGACCCCAATTATATGTATGTCAGGTGCTGGATATTATCTCACAGCTCGTAGAAGTCTCTCTCTCTCTCTGTCTCTCTCTCTCTTTCTGTCTCTCTCTCTTTCTCTCTCTCTCACTCTCCACATTTTTTTTTCTTGTCGTGTTTCACTTTAGGCAATTTTGATTTAGCTATCTTCAAGTGAATGATTTTTCACCAGCTGTGCCAGTAGTACAGGTGCTTCTGAGCTTACGACGGGGTCATGTCCCAATAACCCCATGCTAAGTTGAAAATATTCTAAGTCTAAAATGCATTGAATATACCTACCCTATCGAACATCATGGCTTAGCTTAGCCAGTTCCTGCTGAACAGGTCTCGCTTTTGCACCATCACCAAGTCAAAAAAATGATACGTCAAACCATTGCAACTCGAGGACCACCTGTACTAGTCACCCTGCAGAAGTCATTCTTTATCTCTTACCATGATTTATACTATTAACCTTCTATTTGATTCTTTCTTGTAGTTTTTATTATGTCAGCTGAAATGGTCACATCTGATAATACACAAGGGCTGTCTGGAAAGTATCCAGCCATGTACTGTGCAAAATAGAGGCGTTGATGGCCGGATGTTTCCGGACAGCCCTCGCACATGTTACCGCCTTTTCCACTAGATCCTTGAACGTACTGATCAGAATTATTTCAAATTCCTCATGTGATAGTTTCGTTGTTTGGGTCAGATCTGTATGTGGCTCTGTTGATTGCTTTGTTTCTTTACAGTATTTTCTTTACAGTGTATTTTGGGGTGTTTTCTTTTTTGTGTGTTTCTTATAATTTTGGGTTAAAAATGCCAGATGTTGCTACACGATCGTTGAGATTCAAGTAAATGGTGTTTAGACCTGGGAGTGAGCAGACGCTTCCACTAGACTCTGAGTGTGGGGCGTCGAGTCAGGGTAGGCGAGTGCTGAGCTAGTCATTCCTGGCTTGGCTTCTGCTGGGAAAGTTACCTTCAGGGAAGCACTGGCATCAGGTCCGGCTGCCATCACCTGTGTTTAGACGCGTCTGTGCTTCGATGTGGGGCCTTGGTTTGCTGGTAGGTTTTTTCACTGTTCATCACCTTTAGCTCTAGGTTTTCCTGGTGAACATGCACCTCAGAGAGGTTCTCTGCGCTCTTGCCCCTCCAAGTAATAAATGGCTGCGACTTGTTATGGCTTACCAGCCTGGTAGTGGGGGCAGAGGGACTTTCTCTGTGGTTTTTGGTTCAGCTTTGGTCTTGGGCAAACCTAGGGTTCCTTCCTGGGCCTCATGGATGGGTTTCCTAAGTGACCTTTCCCTACCCTGGTGTGAGAGCTCTGTGACCTGGGCCTACAGTGGTTTCTGGCCGTCCCCATCGAGGTAGAGGGCTCTCTCCAATTTTCCTTCCTTAAACACGGTGGGCCTTTCCTTGTGGTCTGGAGTAGATAGGATTTACCTCTCCTGGTGGCTTCAAGTTTTGGGTGCATAGAGAAAAGGACCTGGACAGGGCTCGGTGCCTTTTCTGAAGTGGCATCTGTGTTCCCCCAAGCCTGCCCCACAAGGGGTCTTTCTGGGGTCGATACCCCGCCCCTGACCTTGCTCATGAATGCCCAGTGAAGTCCACCAAGAGCCTTCAAATGGTAGCAAGCTGCCCTGTGTCTGTGGCTCTACACCAGTACTAGCAACTCTCCTTAGTAAATGGTTCTTTTTTTTTAGCTGAAATTTCTTTGCTTGCCTGGGAGCACCAACCCCCTTCGGTGCTCTGCTCCCAGTAAGCTAGTGCTCATCTGGACCTGCTAAGAGACGTCTGCTTTTTCTCTCTTTCATGTAGTTAGTGGCCCTGCAACCTCGGCTCTCAGGTGTACTCAAGGAGAGTTGTGATTTGTGCAGATTATTCATCTTTTCTTGTTCTCAAGCTGGGAGCAGCATCCTTTGCAGCTTTCTTCATGTATTCCTTTAACAAAGCTGTGTTCGTACGAAGAAATTGTCAACCCACTGATGCTGGGAATCGGAGTAGGTCTGATAAAAATGAGATGATGTGTGCTCAGTGAGTTTCAGAGCACCCCAAGTAGGTACGCCGTGGGGCCGAAGAGAAAGTAACTGCTAGGACTTCAGGTAATAGCACTTTGGACTTTTTAGCATTCTCTTTCAAGAGGCATGTGGTCACCTTTAGTAAATGTTGCATGAACATTTGCAAAGTAGTGTGGTTCCTAGTCATTAAAGTCTCTTAATTTTTTTATTACTTATATTATTTAACACCTGCGTCTATTCTTAAATTCTTAAATTGCTATTTTTCACTGTATCCTCATCATTCTACTAGTTTTGAGGAAAAAAATGAACTCTTCTTAGTAGAAAATACGAATTCTGTAGAATTTTACTTTGTTCCACTCACCCTTGTATAATCTTTCTAATATCCTATCACGTTATAAAACTCGATATTATTGTTGTTATATAATACTCTTCCCACATAGTTTTTACTTTAGCACTTATTTTTGTCCCAATGATGAAATAAATATTTCAACTAACTTCATTGTACTTGCAATCCTTTTATCCTCTTAACTTCTTTCTTGAGTTCCCACATTTGATTCATACGTTTGTCAGCTGCGTTATGCCTTTGAATAACTTTTTCAGGCAAGATACATGAGCATAATATTTTTTGAGCTCTTACATATATGAGAATATATTTTTGCTGCCACGACTCATAAACTCCTCCTTCATCTCCAGCCCTTTTGCCTTGCTGGAAGTTGGAGACTTCCGAACAGTTTCTGAAACAATATAAGCACTGATGTGAGAAGGGACTGGGAGGGACGCAGGTTTTTTCTACGTCTCAGAAGTCAAGTTTCCTTATGACAAGAGAGACTCTCTCGGGCTATTCGGTCGTAGCTGGAACGCCCCATGTTGAATGTCGGGGGAAATGCATGAGTGGCTGGAAACCTGCTCTGATTTTTTTTTGGGGGGGGCCGGTTGTTTAATTTCACGTGTCCCAGTAGTTTCTCCTATCTTGCCCAGACACGCTGGCGTCAGAAGCATTCGTATTTCCTCCACGAAGTTCACAGTAGCTTGAATGGCAGGCATCATTGACTGGTTTCTCGGGTTTCAGGTGGTCTGACTCTTTGCTGCCTTTTCAGGGGTATTTCCATAGGAGGGTAAAAGGACATAAATCAGGTGTGACCACCTGGCCCTTCTCACAACATTTAAGGTTATTCCTTCATTAAGCAAACATTTATGGGGTAACTTATTAAAGTCTATATTATATTTCTAAACGTTTATTTGACCATATTTAGACATTTTCACGAATATATTTTTTACCAGTAAAATAATTACCTATTGAGAAACAGTATTTTAGGGTAGATGCATATATGTGGAGTTTTTAAGCCAAAGAGGTTGGTTGCTTTAGTCTGTCTGTATATAATGCTGAATTACTTTCTCTAAGGAAAACCCTACTCGCAGGTAGGTAGTTACGAGTAGAGGTTTAGTTTCCTGCTAGGGCATCAGAAATCACTCTAGTCACTATGGAGCTTGTATCAAAGAACTGACTGAGCAAGGACCCCACCCCCACCCCCGCCGCCTGCCCCTGGTCTGAGGTGTGAGAAATGCAGAGACAGTTGAACCAGAGATGGAATTGGAAGCTACTGGAGAAGCAAAGAAGAGAAGACAAATGAGTGACACTGCTAGGAAGTGAGGGTCAGATGGGCTCAAGAGGGAATTGCAAACAGAGAGTCCCAGTTGGATGGTTCAGTGACAGGGACATAGTACAGACCACGCCAGTGCAGTTCTCAAATGTGAACAGAAACAGGCAGGCAGGTCCGCATCCCAAAGACAGAGGTTTCTAACTTCCTCCTGGGGACTTGGGTGAAACTTGTCCGGGACCTTCAGCTAAACCTTCTGACTCCTAAAAACGCCTTCTTACTCCTTACACCCTTTGGGGGTGTCCTCACTAACTCAGCACAGTGCTGGAGTGACAGGGAGTACTGGGGCAATGCTTCCTGTATGCGCATGCAACCCTGTTTTTGCACGTGATCGTTGCGTTGTTCCAATGCGCAGTGCAGAGGTGGGGGGTGGGGGGGTCGGTGGGACTCGTATTAAAATCCAACCAGGTTCTAAGTGCCAGAGGGACAGAGGTGAAGTGGCTCCAGGCTGGGTGTCCAAGCCCTTGAAGAAAGAAAGGCCTGGAATACAAAGAAAGGCTCCGGGGCTGGGTCGGAAATGTAATCGTATGTTAACATGCACCTGAGAGAACAGGTGCTCTCCAACATGGCCTTGCATCCCGCACCTGCGTCAGGTCTGAATTATTTGGCGGCTTAGTTCGCAGGAGTGGTGAGCACTCTTCAGTAGCCGCGGCTAAACTAGCATTTCACCCCCCACAACAAAATTTTTTTTCAAAGTTGATGGAATAGTAACTGAATTCTTTCCTTTAAGAAGGCTAGACGCTGCCTGCGCCCGCGCCAACGTGGCACCAGCCTGGTGCAGCCCATTGCTCAGTGCTTGGGTTGCCTTGGAGGTCACACACCTGACTTCCAGTCTCTCCGTCTGGACCTCATCCAGGGCTCCCCAGAGAAGTCAAGTAACCCGGTAGTAACTGTTCTCCAAAACTGTATTCTTCTACCCCGTTTTCAAAAACTTTCACGTGTCAGGCTTCCTGTAAAAATGTGAGATGATCATCTCCCTCTGCGAGAAGGGCAGTCCCGTTTTTACAGGTGACACCCCTAGACACAGAGAGGTGGGTGACCCGTCCGGGACGACAAGCCAGCTGGGATCAAAGCTGGCAATAAGGAAGCAGAACGGACCCCTTTAATCTCACTGAGGAGGGGAAGGAGTTTAACTACAGGGACACGCCAGCACTGGAGGAGTGACCTCTCTGAGCCGTACACCCAACGTGCTGCTTTTCCAGAACTTTCCTGTCTCTTCCGGGGCAGGCACACCCTGCAGCAGCCATTTCGCCGTGGAAGAGCAGACCCTCCTCTGTCCTTTCGGGTGCGCTTGAGAACTGCCACCGGTTGCTTCCGACACGAGGCAGGATTGCTTCGTAAGAAGCTTATTTGGGGGGTCAGATCAGAGACCAAATGCGGCACAGGACGCGGGACCTGGCCCAGTGCCCCCTTGTCTAGCCTGGGAGAAAACTGGCCTGCGCTCCCCGCGAGCCGCATTGGGACCCCGTGGCAGGAGAAGGAGACGGGAGAGGTGGGGGGAATCCAGGGAGCTTGGAACCCCGCCTCCGCATGTGACGGGCCTTGAGTTAGCGACCGAGTCATGGCTGGGAACCAGATGCCCAGACTCGCAGTGTGACGTTCCCCCACCCTCCCACCCTCCCACCCTCATTGTGCTGACCCACGTCGCCAGGGACTCTTAGGGCTCTAACCCCGTGGCCGATACCGGGGGCCGGGGGTGGCCTAGCCTCGCTCGGGCCGGTGGGTTCCATGTGTACGTGTTGCCTCTGGCTTCTGGCCGGGGCCAGCTCAGGCGCGCAGAGGCCGTCGCGCCGCAGTGTCAGTGCCGGGGGACGCCTGTCCTTCCCTACGGCGCTGAGAGCGCTGACGCCGCTGGTGCCGCTGTGCAAAGGGGCACGGCCCGGAGGTGCAGCCCCACCGACCTGGCCTGCCGGGCAGGGAACCAGCTCCTGCAAGGGGCTTGGAGAGGGGGCCGTCTGGTCCCCTCTGCTTTCATTCTGTCCGCCACCCTGATCCCCACATTGGTGTTAGGTTTCGAAGCGTACGTCCCCAGAGTGCAGAACAAGGGGGACCGGACTGGGTCTGTCCGCCCTCTCTGTGCGGCCGCGACACGCGTGGCCTTCATGATGCCCTCCGGTTACTGCCCGCCCTCCTCCGGGCACTGAGTTCTCGGAAAGCCGCGCCTTGGCGCCTTGGCAGCGCGTACAAACCAGCCGCGAGCCGACGTAGCCTGGTGACGCGCAGCCGGGCCGGCTGGGCCAGGGCGCCGCCCCCGTCTGTGTCTGTCTGTGCACAGCTGGCTTCTCCCCCTTCCTCTCGTGCAAACAGGGACGTGTGTTCCAGAGGGCCCCCCGTCTGTGTCTGTCTGTGCACAGCTGGCTTCTCCCCCTTCCTCTCGTGCAAACAGGGACGTGTGTTCCAGAGGGCCCCCTGTCTGTGCGGAAATAGCCAGGTGCATTCAGCCCTCCCGTTTCACCCCCACCCCACAGACTGTCCCGGACTGTTTCGGTGACTTTCCTCTGTCCAGTTTCTTGCTTTTGTAAGGGAAAATCCCCAGAAATGACAGACAGAAGTCAGAGGCATGGTACAAATAAATAAAGAAGAAATTCAGGAGGAAGGGGCTCAGCCCAGCCTAGGTTCTAATAAGTAGCCTGAGCATTAAAAGGTGGAAAAATATTGTTAATATATACACGCAGGTACTTGTTAAATGTGTACAGTATGTGTTTCACCTTGCCCATCCATTCAGATGCAACTCTGTCATTCTTCAAGGAGAATCTTAGTACAATGACTTCCTGAGGGAGACCAGTTGATTCCTGTGGCGTATTGTAATTATCGAAAATGGCCACAACAATATAGCTTTGTCTAACATGCTCTTCCAGAACCTTCCCACTCTCCATCGAAAGATAAAGGCGATTTCCTTTCCATTTACCCTGGGCAGGTTTGTGATGTATCAACGTGGAGAATGTTGTAGAAGTGACACCACATGATTTCTAAAGCAGCTAGATCAGGCGATTGAGCTCCTGGCTATTGTGTGCTTTCCCGTGCTCGCGCTCTCTGTCTCTCTCTGTCTCTCTCTGTCTCTCTCTGTCTCTCTCCCGCGGCCCCCCCCCCCCCACCGGCTCTGTGTCTGCCTTGGATCCAAGCCCTCATGTTGTAAGGAAGCCCAAGCCACATTGAGAGGTGCCCGGTGCCCATACATGTTTCGATTGATTTTCCCACCCAAGGTTTTAGCTGAATGTCAGTGTCACCTCCAAACACATGAGTGAACGAGCCTTCCCACGACTGGTTCTCACCCTTCAAGCTGCCGTGCGGGGGAGATGAGTTACCGCTGCTGAGCCTTGTTCAAGTCACAGATACATGAGTAAAATAAACGCTGTCGTTGTTTTTGAGCTACTAAGATTTAGAGTGGCTTGTTACACAGCCGTGAGAAACAGAACAGAATTGGTGATCAGAAGTGGAGAACTCTCATAATATAAAACTAGAATGACTTTGGGACAAAGGGAGGGTAGAAGTTGGACATCGCTTGTTAGCTGAGACCAGATGGCCCTGAGGAGGTGACCTTTGGGGACTTTAAACAGAAAAAAAAAGAGGTAATTATTTTGGGAAGCTTTAGGAAACATGACCCTTTTTTGGAAGTGACAGAAAGTTCAGCAACACTATCACCTATGATAACAAAGGAAGAGAAATTTCACCTAATGAACAGCATGATCTAGCTAAGAAAAGTTCCAGGCAAAGTGTTAAAAATGTCACTGAGCTCCTCTAGTTGTTTATAATAAAATGCAAGAAGAAAATAAGCCGGAAAAGGAGCTGTTAGGAAGACAGGAACAGGACTTGCTAAGTTTACAAAGCGCAGCAGTCCCTCAGTACTGGCCTCTCCAAATGGCCAGCGATGCTAAAATTAAGAAACGGCTTCCAGGCAAAGGTCAAATCGAGGCCTGCGTCTAAAGAAGACCGGGAAGACGTAACTGGAAAACCCTGTGTTAGGGCCTCATCAATGTTTAAGGCGCATCTCAAACTCCCCGAAAACACGTTGCTCCAACGGTCTTAAGCTCATGCCTCATAGATAGTGTCAGTTAAAAAGAAAGCTTCAAGGAATCGTAAATGTGCCTCACGGAAACCTTACCGGGAGCCCAGAGGGGGATGTCTCCGCAGAAATTGCCGGGCTGGGACCTTTGTCTGATGAAGTAAACCTCAATAGAATGGTTAACGTGACACGTAACATAGAAAAGAGCTCGACAAACTGGCGACAGAGTGGAAGTTCTTCAGTCTCATAAAGGACGTTCACGAAAAGTCCACAACCAAAATGCCATACTTAAGGGTAAAAGATTAAATGCTTTTCTCCCTAAAATTAGGACAAGGCACCATTTCAGTTTAATACAGAGGGTGCCAAAGCAATGTGTACACACATTTTAAGAAAGGAAAAAACCGTATTAAAATTGTAGTACTCAATGCACCGATAACAAAAGATGAGTACAAGTCACATTT
Source organism: Lyroderma lyra (assembly GCA_004026885.1). NCBI lineage: Eukaryota > Metazoa > Chordata > Mammalia > Chiroptera > Megadermatidae > Lyroderma > Lyroderma lyra. The sequence goes on from PVJL010002810.1 coordinate 15,141, forward strand.
GACTTCTGCAATGACAAGAGGTGCTCAGAGTGGTCCCCATCAGTATTTATGTAATATGTAGATAACAGCGCTCAAAGTGCGTATACATTTTTTTGCCACTCCCAGTGTTGTACTGATATCTAGTCAGACAATTAGCAGATACATGTATACACACACACACACACACACAATATATAATCTTATATATAGCATTATGTGTTATATAATGTATGTTATATAGTATACTATATATAGTGTTATATAATATATAATACATAATATAATATATGTATTATATATTACATATAATATATAAATACTGAGCCTGGCACAAATAACTCTTTTATTTTTTAAAATTTATTGGGGTGACACTGATTAGTAAAAATTACATAGGTCCCAGGTGTACAATTTTACATTACATCTTCTGTGTGTTGTGTTATGTATTGACTACCCAGAGACACTTCTTTCTGTTGCCATGTATTTGTGTCCCTGTCCCTTCTCCCCGACTCCCCTCACCCCCTTACCCTCAGATAACTACTAAATTATTGACTGTGTCCATGAGTTTTATTTCTTTGTTGCTTTTGATTCCATGTTAACAATCAAACTAAATTTCTCCGCCCCTTTCCTTTATTTTATCCACTTTCCCATCCCTCCTCCCATCTTAACGAAGTCCCTCTGACATTCTTTGTGGTGCTGGTTTGGTGGTGAGGAGTTTCTTTGGCTTTTCCTCATCTGAGAAGCTCTCTATCCTTCAATTTTGAATACTGGCCTTGCTGGATACACTATTCTTGGTTGTAGATGCTTGGTGTTCATAACGCCCCCTTTTTATGAGCTGCTAATCTACACCAAATCTTTTATTACAAAATTGTAAGCATGTAATTCTGTAACATAACAATATCACATTCAAACAGACTATATGACATTTTAGGGCATTACTTCTGCCAGAAGTAGGCTGTCCAGAAAGTATCCAGCCATGTAATAGGAAAAATAAAGGCATTTTATGGCTGGATTTTTTCCAGACAGCACGTGTGTGTGTGTGTGTGTGTGTGTGTGTGTGACATCAAGATGGAAAAGGATGAAGTAAGTCTCTCTTTGTTTGCAGATGACATGATGTTGTATGTAGAAAATCTTAGGAATCCACAAAACTCTTAGAACTAATAAAGAAGTGCACCATACAAGATCAATCTACAAAAATCAATTGTATTTCTATACACTAGCAATGAATCCTCTGCAGAGGCAATGAGAATAAAATCGTCATCATTTTTTTCAGTATTTTAAAGATCTTGCTCCACTGTCTCCCGGCCTTCCACAGTTACTGACAGGACGAGCTGCTTCCTTCTTGGTCTGTTGTCCTGTACACAGTGTCATGTTTTTGGCTTGCTTTTAAGATCTTCTCACTGGTTTTAAGCAATGTGATCGCTCTGTGTTTTGGTGTAGTTTTTTCATGATTCCCTTGTTTGTGCTTTATTCACATTCTTAGCTCTGTGGGTTTATCGTTTCAGCCAAATTTGGAAAAAGGTCTGGTCATTATTCAAATACTTTTCTGCCCGCCACTGCTTCTCCTCGGGTGGCCCCAATAAAACATAGATTAGGCCACGTGAGTTTCTGCCCTGGTTTTCTAATGCGCCGCTTCCTTGCGTTAGATGGTCTCTCTGTATTTCACTTGATGTGGCTTCTATTGCTGTGTTATCAGGTTCACTAATGTTTTCTTCTGGAATGTCTAATTTGCTATTACTTTCCTGTAGTGTGTTTTTTATTTCAGATATTATATTTTTTATCTCTTGCAACTTGATTTTGCTCTTTTTTATATCTTTCTTGCCTCTACCTAATGTGTCTCAATATCTCCCTATCATTGTAAACTTGTAAACTATAGTTATAATCCCAATTTTCATACTTTTGTCTGTGGTATCATTTCTGTTCATTTCTATTATTTGTTTTTCTTCCTTCTTATGAATCACATTTTCTTCTTTCATCGCATGACTGCTGCTTTTTAAATTGGAATTTGAATTGTGCATTTTGTTTTTGCAGATATGTTATCCTTTATAAAATTCTGAAGCATTTTTTCTGGGATGCATTTGTTAATTTGGACATTGCTTGATTTTGTTCAAGATTTGCTTGTGAGTTTTGTTAGTTGCGACCAGAGTGGCCTTCAGTCTAACTTTTGCTCGTTTCTAAGGTAGTAGCCTTCTTTCTGAGTGTCCTGCTAGCTTGTGTCCCACAGTTGGTGAGGGTTTTACTGTCTGAAAGCTGGGAAAACAAGCCCCATGCGTGCCCAGAGATTGGTGTTTCTGCTCCTTTCAGGTGATGCCAGCTTCAGGTAGTCTTTTCACACACGTGCTGATCAGTTTTTCAGCTGAACACTAGAGAGGGGGCCTGGGCAGATCCATTTTTTTTTATACTGTTCATTTCTCTGGTGAAATCCCCCATTTCTTTGAGCATGGGTCCAACATCTATACTAGATCTATTAATATATTTGTTATAGTTACTTTAAAGTTCTTTTCTGATAATGTCAATATCTAGGCCATCTCTGTATCTACTTCCCTTGACTGTTTCTTGACCAAGGGGTTTCACTTTCTTGCCTCTTTGCGTGTTTCTTCATTATGTGCCTGAATTGCAGGTGAAAGGCCAGTAGATACTGAAATAAATAATATGATACTCTAAATGGAATGTATCTGTCCTTCTCTCAGACTGCGGCTTATAGGGATTAAGTCAACTTAATCTCTAGATTAATTGAGCTTGGTCTGGTCTTTGTTGCAATTTAAGTTAGTTTCCACTGACTTCAGATGCTTTGAAGACCGGACGAGGACTTTGTTCCTAGCAAGGCTTAGGATCTGAAGCCTCAAGAAACATTGCATATCATTTTATGCTTTGCAATTCAACTGCTGACTTTCTGAGCCATGAGAAATCGGTCTGTTTCAGGAAAGATGACAGCTTTTTTGGGGTCCCTAGGGAGTTCTCTTTGCTCTCCAGCCTTACCCTAAGATCTCTAAACCTCAGAAAATCTATTTCCACCCAGCTGCCCGGCCACTAGCCTTTGGCAGACAGCTGTCTTCCAGGCTATAAAGGTCAGAATACCTTGGATGGATTCCTGTCAGGTATCCTTTCCCACCCACTACCTTCTGGAAGTTGCTACAGTATTCTTAATGATGGCCTTATATGCCGAAAGGGAGACTTTCTCTGAATCTCTCTGTTCTCCTGCCCTTTGACATACGTCCCCTTATACTCAGTGAAGGCACAAGAGAAACAATGAAAAGTCTGTCTGGTTTCTCTACCCCAGTTTCCTATGGAGTCTTTCCCCTCCCATCGCACCGCCAGAAGAAAAGGGACCATGGCTTTCTTCTCTCTTCGGAAGAACTTTCCTCTGAACTGAAATTTAGATTTCTTCTCATTTTCACCTCTCTGGTGGGCTTGAAAACAACTCCAACAAGTTTGGTGGTTTATTTGGCTTCTTCTCATTGTTAAGATGAGACTGCCAGTTCACTAGGAATGAGAGCCATCATGGACTTCTCTTTTAGGAAGAAGTTATCACTTTCTGGAGTTTAGTTTTCTTGCATTCTCAGCTCTGTAGTGTGTTCAAGCATGCGCGCGCGCACGCGCGCGCGCACACACACACACACACAATGTTTTTGTAGCACATTTGGCTTATTCTCCTTATTAGTGTAGTTGGGAAAGTCTTCGCGACTTTTCACATACTAAGCAGAGCAGTATGTACACAGTATCACTGGTCCGTTTGCATTTTAAACACCCAACGTATGCTTTCCTTACCTGAAATAAAGTGTAAGCTCTTTGAGGGCAAGCAATATAATTTTTCTTTTAAAACTTCCACATGCCTAGCAGATACTCAGTGCATATTTAAAATGAATACCTCATATATTATCTAACTTTATAGTATCAACTGTTGTATCTAAGGAAACACAGAAATGAAAAGGTAAAATTATTTGCAGAAGTTACTAGGAGAGCCATCATCCAATGTAAGTCTCCTGGCTCTCAATGTGTGTGTGTGTGTGTGTGTGTGTGTGTGTGTGTGTTTACTTTATTGTATTTGATTTATAATCCTAATAATATTGTACGAGGTATTTATCTCCAGGGTGCTGTATCATCATCATGATGATCACCTTAGTCCGTTAGACACCAAACCACGTCTAGGTCAATGTCAATACACACTTTGCCCCTCCAGCGGGTTTTCCGTGCCATCCATGCTACTGTAATGAAGTTCTTGCCCACGTGACTAATTATTAAATGGTAAAAGATGTCAAAGATGGCACTAAAAACTCCCTGGGACAACAAATATATGTAAATACAGACCTAGACATGAGCTCATCTAAAGACTTGACAGACGTAAGTGCATGTGTGTGTTATGTACGCAAGCTTGCATGAAGAGTTAAACAACTCAGTTTTATATGCAGAACTTACACCCCTGCTTTCCTTTTTAAGCACCTTCATTTTTAATGTTTTATATTCCAGTTTTCCTTCTTTCAATCTTGCTTTTCTTTCCTGATACTGTTATCCTATCTCAAACAGGAGGGCTGTTACTGAACAAGCAAGTCGTTCTTTAATTGAAACACTTACGGGGTGTACCGGGAAACGATAAAGACTGTTAAGAAATAGCAAAGCTTTAATAGATTCCCGTGTACTCGTGCTGTAACCTAATTTAGTGCTCTTTCGGCAATGCCGAAGGATGTTGCTAATTTATGACTGTGATGCGCAATAAAGCAATAACAGTAATCGAAAGGTGCAATATTCCTTGTTTAGGGGGCATTTATGGTTATGTATTAAAACTATAAATACTTCAGGAGGCTGCAAAGCTGATCTATAGAAAATGAAAGATAAGATCTCACCACCTTCCAAAAGTGCTCTTCTAGCAGAAATCTGAGCTCGGCATTATGTTTACAAATATAAACAAACCCGAAGTGAAATGCTCGACGTGTCTGCCTATCCAGGGGGACCCCTGGCGCTCAGACCTCATCGGGGCTGGCTGGCAAGGTTCTTCGCCCCTCCTTCGCGCTTGACTTTCTTCTCCCTCTTTCTCTGCTGCTCCTCTCTTCTCCCGTCTTCCCTCCCGTCGCCTCCTACATCCCCATTGCATGAACTAAGCAAACGGCAGGTCCGTTGGTTTCGAATGCCACTAAAATCCTCATTCTTTCAAGTTTGGGCCGGGCCCGTGCTCAGTTAGGTCCCCCGAGCCCAGCGCTCCTGCCATGTCCAATCCAGTCCCCCGTCATTGCATCTCGTCCTGTGTCTGTACCTCAGGTGAGGTACGGATCTCACTGCGTTCTCACACGTGGTCTGAGCACGGTGGTCAGGCCACGAAAGGACGTTAAATGACTAATAGAGCGACCGGCTTTGTGTACTCCGCAAGCCTGGCGCACCCGGCTGGGCCAGCCGCTGTGTCCAGGCCCTGGGCATTTCCCGGTAAGTAAGACGGGCCAAGCCCCTGCCATCATCGGACTTGCATTTTCGTGGGGGCACCTGTCCAGTAGATACAGAGACAGACATGGAATGGGGTGTTCTGTCATGATAAGTGTTCGCGAAAGGAAGAAGAGATCAGGATAATGGACTGAGAGTGACAGGGGGCCGGATAATCAGATGCTGAGCGTGAAGACACATGAAAGCGCTGTAGCAGCCCGACTCTCTCGTAGAAAATAAAGGAGCCGTCGCCCCTGAACTTGGGCTTTCATCTCATCTCCTATCCCCCTGGCTCCTCCACTGATAAAGCAACGTTAGGAGTCCTGGAAGAGACGTGTGTCCCGCCCCGTCTCCTTCGTTCCCATCTCTTTTGTCCATAAAGCTGCTCCTTCTGGAATCAGCATCACATGGGCTCTTTGGTGCTGGAGATAAAGGCCCGCGGGTCCCAGGGCTTTGCCGCCCTTTCTGGGGCCCTCAGTGTCGTGTACACATGATGACACAGGCTCCCGGAGGGTCGTAGGGGGGCAGGTCACACCCTGCCCTCCCCCCCCCCCGGCATGCAGCTGAGACTTCAGAAATGACACAAAAAGAGACGCTCAGTCAAATATTTATGAGAGGGAGCGCCACGCATCTCCTTTAGAAGCAGAAAGTGCAAAGAGCTTTGAAAACAGCCCGACAGACCGAACAAACCCCTATTTCCTCGTCTCCTACCTTTGTCCTCCGCAGGCGTGCACGCCGGAGGGCTGGAGGAGGGGGCGCGTTGGGCCTGCCCATGGGCCCGGGGCTGTCCTAGAACCACATGTCAGCCGTGTTCCAGCGACCAAAACGGGGGGGGGGGGACCAAACTCCCCGATACGAACGGCCTCTTAACGAATTTCCCCACCAGCGTGTGAGATGAGGGCCTCCTGCGAAGCAAACGGAGGCTGGACAGAAAGACCGTCACCGACAGCCTTTTAGTTTGAAGGTCCTTCTCCGCTCCTCTGCTCTTTCCAGGTCCCCCAGACTCTGAAGGGTTCCCCATCCCTGGTCACCATTCTCTCCCGGGCTTTTGGAGGGGTTCCCCTCACTGTCCCACAGCACGCATGTTCCTTCTTGCCTCTGGGGCGATCCTGGGGTTCAGTGAGAACAGGATCTCTGGAGCCAAAGAGATTGGGTTTCCAGTCGGAACTGGTCGTTTACTGTGTGACTTGGGGTGACTCTCTCAGCCTCTCTGCGCCTGTGTTTTCTTGCCTCTCGAGTGTGGAGAACCCTACAGCTTCATAGGTCGCGGTGAGTTCTGAGTGACGCGTCGGAGACATGCCACGTGGTCACACCCGTGTGCCCGCCCCTCTGCGTATTCTATTGGCCAAAGCAAGTAAGAAAACAAAAACGAAACAAAACAAGGCCTCCTCCCCTCACTAAACGGGGAGCCTCCTGGGGGTAGAAACCATCCCTTTCTCCTGTGATTTCGTGTCTGGGAGCCGTCACACTAGATGCCACCTACCAGGTACAATGGACAAATGGCTGAGCTCCTCCCCCCCGCCTCTCCTGAAGGCGCCATTCACCACTCATCATGGGTCCCGTGACGTCCCCACCTTACGGATGGATAAAAGAGGGCGGGCGACTGCTGCCTTCCCCACTTGCGCCCCCCCTTTTATCAACCCCTCTGCCCAGCGCTTGTCCCTGCCCGTCATGCTGTCAGCAGCCAGCTGCGTGGCGCCCCCAGGGCCACCTCAGCACCCTCCCTGGGGGCAGCCATTCACCTGGTCACCAAAGGAAGAGAAAGGGCACATCCGCTGCAGCTCAGAGCGCGACGCCCGGCCGCTGTGGCAGCGCGCAGGCTGCGTGTTGGAGTCTCGGGGTCTCCTTCTCAGCAGCACTCGGGGAGGTTTCATTCTCCTATCGGTGTTTCCTTCCCAGCAAGTGACCGGATCTCATTGCCACCGAGACACCACACGAGGTATTTCCAAGCCAGTGTGATCGCAGGGTCGGTGCTTAGAACCCCACGTGTCTTCCTGAAAACCTGGAGAGGAGCCCGGCCCCATAAAGCTTTTAAAACGAGCGCGTAGCTCTTGTGCCGGGTCACTCCTCCCAGCGAAGGTGGCAGTGACATCAGAGGGGCTCCCAGAACAAGCACTGGTCCTGAACGAAGGGCAATGGCCTTGAAAATGGACAGGAGGGCTTCCAAAGCTATCGGCAAGGGCAAGGTTGAAATGACACGGCCCTTCCTCAGACGGGGGCACCTTCGGAAACTAGCGGCACGCACCTTCGGACTTAGGGCCAGACTTCTCCTGATGACACATGTGGTCATCACGGGCCTTGTTTCTCTGTAACTTGCCCCGCACTGTTTGCTCTCCCCAGGAAGAAGAGAGGTGATTGGATTTCCTGGAGTGATTTCAACATTCCTCCAGTTGGCCTGTAACTGTCGGGCACCCAGGGTGCGTCAGGAGTAGGGAAACAAGACCGACCCCTGCCCTCGTGACCCTAAGTCTGGGAGGGGAGATAGCTATTAAGCAAATCACACAAATACATATTTAATCATTAATTAATTAAGTGCGCTGAAGGAAGAGTATAGATTAGTTCCTAGAATCCTGATTAAAGCTTTAAATTTCCATGGAAATGGCTTCAGCACGTTTAGACACCATGCAAGGGGACTCGGTGGGTCTGTTACCTGTCGAGATGTTTCTAATCCTACCACCAGAACGGTTCGGAGCTCCCTTATCTCCTGTCCCTGACAAATTAGGCTGGCCAGGCGTCCCATTTGCAACGGGACAGCAAACAACGGTCCTGTCCCCTTTCAGACGGTACGTGTGGTCAGCCTCGTCTCACTGGGCTAAATTCGAGGTGTCAGTGGGCTGACCCTACGGAGCGTTTGAAACGGGACAGGACTGTCGTTTTCTGTCGTGTGTAAAACGGGAGGCTGGTCAACCTGTTTAAAAATACAGTCTCCCTAATACTCTGTGTCCCAAAAGCCCTCCCTAATTTAGATTTCTATGGGGAGGAAAGGGGTATAATAGAACAGACCCTCCAGGGATAACTAAGAAAGAACAGAGAATATTTTATATATTTTCTGCTAATACTAGCCAGGATAATTAAATTCTGCTCCCTGTTTACACCCACCAAAAGTAAGCACTTAAAGGGCAAATGGCTAATATCCATACATTGTGTGATTAATCTAATTCGAGTTTCTTAGTGCAGCCACCTTCATTTGATATTCCATCCATAAATAATGCGCAATGCACTGCTCAGACAGTGATATGAAATTAGAGGTGAAAAACATGTGACTCCTAAGGGGAAGAACAAAGGAGGTTGCAACTCAATTTATTTTTTTTTTTTCAAATAGTTGCTATTTGGGTAAATTTGCAGCAGTCAATAAGGCATTCCTGCAGGGCTCCTTCCTCCCTGGGTGGCCTTTAATTTCATTTGCATATTGGAAATTCAGCACTTTCTCTTGCTCTAATCAAACTTGCAAAAAAAAAAAAAAAAAGAAAAGAAAAGAAAAAAACCAAGCTGCTTTCCTGTAGCAAGGGTGTTTCGGATACGAGTAGCAGAGTAAACTAAACTATTGCAGAAAAACTAAAAGAATGTTGTGAATACATTCTTACGAGTGCCCATCTCCCCAAGGCTCAGAAAAAGGGGTGCTAGGTAGGCTGGGCCAGGCACGCGGGGGATCTGCGCTCTTCATTTTCCTTGCTACTCCCTAGCTCTGATTTCGGACATGTCCTGAGTATTTCTTAGTCTCGCCTTCCCCTCCTTTAAGATGAGGTGTTGATGCAGACAGAGCCCGCACGGGCCCGTCTCTGTGCGCCTGCGTCTCTCTCCTCGGACTGCTCCCAGTCAGCACGACCTTCCACCACTCTTTATGGCCTTTCTCCTGTTCCAACCCAGATCAAAAATCACCTCGATGGCTGGTGGGGAGCTCAGCGTCCCCCGTTGTTGATTGTCCCCTACGACGGGCACACGACTGTCTCATTTTAAGAAATTTGTGACAACCTCTAAGGTGGGGGGAAAGGGCTAAAGTTTCCTTTCCGCCTCAGGTGAAGACTGTTTTTCTGCTTATGGGAAACAACAGGAATGAACCAGGTGTGTCTTGGCTATTTTAAGACCATCCAAAAAGGCTGTATTTCTGTACTGAAGGAGAGAACAACTCATGGCTGACAAATTGCTGTCTAAAACAGTCTTGGTGTGAAATCCTACTGTTTTTTTTTCCTTCTCAATTTAGCACCCAAACTGGGAACTCTTTATCTTGTACCAAATAAGGCAAAAATTAATTGTGATTGACAACTAATTGGACCCTCAGTTGTGCTCTAGGAGTCAGAATTGCTTACGTCCTTGTGACAACCATCACCCAACTGTCCTTGCAGACACTTGGCAGTGGGCTGTAGGAAGCCACATGAACCCACGGGTCCAGAACTGTTCACACTGTTGGCAAGTATGGTCACCAACACAGACAGGACCTGTGTATTTCTCGGTTTGGTGGGCGGGACAGTAAGCCAGAAGCCATCTGAATGCTCTTTGTCTTTTTGTGATCAAAAGATTAAGAAAAAGGATGCTATCCCAGAAAGAAAGTTTGTCCTTAAATTTTGCACCACTTATAACACTTAAGCATTACATTGAAGTGACCTGTTCTTTTCCGACTACCCTTAAAATTCTGAAAAGCAGAAACTTGTCCTGTTTTTCTGCGTCCTACAAGTTTTACTCACATCTGCACATAACGTGTCCAGTAGAAGGAAAGCTTGCAAACACTGAGGATAATCTGTTTGTGAAACTCTGCATCAAAACCTGATAAGGATTGCACAGAAAAATAAAACTGTACATGAGTCCCATGTGGCAACATGGATGCAAAATTTCTAAACAAATTAAGAATGTAAACCACTCTGATGAGTGATGTTTGTTTCAGGAAGCGAAGGATGGTCGTTAGGACATACATCTCATCATTTTTATGGAAGCAACGTGGATGTCGGAGAGGCTTCTCCCTAGATACTGACAAAAAGGCAGTCTATAGCTCAGATTTACTTTTATAAAATGGAAATAAGTGGAATTTCTTTAATGTGATAAAACGCATCTCAACTGCAAAGCCAGCCTCGTACTTAGAAGGAAACGGGGAACATTAGCAGTCAGAAAGCATCAGTCAGGAATAGGAGGAAAACGTCCTCCATCACCACCACCATTCCACATCATTTGGAACTATGAGCAAATGTCATCCTACAAGAGGCAGAAATTACAGGCATGCAATTTAGAAAGGAATCTGCAAATTATCATTATATGCACATGGTATGACTAAAACCTATTACAAACATGAGAATTCAGTGAGATGAAAGGGAAAAATCAATAGCTTTCTTATGTAAAAACAACAATTAATTAAAGCCATAATAGAAGAAAAGACACCATTTACAATTGATTTTAAAAACACAAAATCCCTAGTAATAAATCTAATGAGAAAGGTGTGTGCATGCGTTTGGGTGTGTGTAAGATATGCTACTGAGGACACATAACAACATACACAAATGAATAGGCGTGTTACATGTTGGAATAAAAGAACTCAGAAACGTAAGACCATCAATTATTCCTGAGCTCAATTTATAGATTTGGCATGATCCTAATAATGAAAACAAAGTGTCGGTAAGATTTGTGGAAGCAGACAAGCTGACTCTGAAATTCAAATGAAAAAATAAACAAAGAAGAAAAGGAAACAATGGAAAATAAAATAAAAAGGAGAAAGATTAGTATTAGCAGTTATGGAAGTTGCAGTAATTCCAGGTTTGGTTCTGGTGTGTGAATAAACTGCCAGGCGCTGGGCTGGAACTACAAGTCTAGAAATAGGCCTGAAGATTTATACAACTTCCGTATGTGATGAATCTCCATTTCGTATCAGTGGGAAAGATGGATTATTCAATTAATTTTGTTGGGAAACTTGGTCACTATCTGGAAAAAATTTAAGTTAAATTCATATTTCAAGTATCACACCACGACAAATTTAAAAACAAATAGAAGACTTAGGGTAAAAACTAAAAACATAAAAATACTAGAAGAAACCAACAAAAAAGAAAAAAAAAAACTTCACAATCTCAGCGTGCTAAAGGCCTTTCTAACCATGTTACAAATCTCAGGAACTAAGAGGGAAGACGGGTGCATCCAACTGTAGTAAGTTAGAAAAACACTATATTTATGGCAAAAGCACCACACCTACAAGTAATCAAAAGTTCTATGATAAACTTGGAAGAATTATTTTCAAATTTTACCACAGACAGAGGCTAAATTCCCTATTATGTAAAAAATTTATATAAATCAATAACAAAAAGATCAACTTCCTGAAAGAAAGAAAAGAAGAATAAAAGCCATGAAACTACAGTTCGCGAGAGCAAATGTACAGTGAGCACTGAGGTGCGCGCGTCCGCCCGGTTCAGAGGAACGGGAGCTGTGGTGCGCGGAGCCGCGGCCTCCCGCCGGCCCGTGCAAGGGCAGAGCGGCCTCGTCCCGCCGGGCCTGCGGCCGGTCTCAGTTGCAGCTGCGCCTCTGAAGGGCGTTTTGGCACCATTCGCCGTACCTTTCCCCTCTGTAGTTTCACGACTGGAAACGTAATTTATTTATTTATTTTTTATTTTAATTCATTTTTATTGTTAGACTTATTGGGGTGACGTCTGTTAGCAAGGATGACATAGGTTTCAGGCATACAGTTCCACAGTGCATCGTCAACTTGATGTACAATAAGTTCACCACGGAATTTAAATATATACTTACGTGCGATGCGTAAAATGGTAACTACACAAGATCTTTCTCGATGATTGTTTACAATAGTGAAAGAGAGGTGACATCCTAAATGTCTACCCGTAGAAAACCGGTTAAATAAATTACGTGACATCCGTACTATGGCATACCATGTAGCCGTAAACAAGAACAAGAAGCTCTTCATGAACTAATATAGAGAAACCTCTAAAAATGGGTTAAGTGAAAAAGCGAAGTAAAGGATAGTGTGTATGGATGGCACGCTACCATTTGTGTAGTAAAGGCTAACACACACACACACCCATTTGTGTATAGAATCTCCAGAAATATCCATAACAAAGTGATACCAACTGGCTGTGGGACAGAGCAAGGCAGCTCAGGGATCCAAGTGGGAAGAATGTTGAGAGTATATTGTTGTTTTATCCTTTAAGTGCTACTCCATGTTGGATGTGGTACTTGTATGAAAATAAAATCCAAAATGTTAATTAAAACAAGGTTAAAAACCAAAAAAGGAATTTTCCATACAGCTAAATTTATTCAATCTTCACGTTATTTCAAAAGATCTTCCTTTTATAATGGTGGTGATAATCAATGGGAGATCATTGCTTTTCGTTTTTAATGTCTTTAATTTTCAAGATAAAAAGACAACCCTTTAAAAATATATTGTGGCGTTGAGGTTGGGGAACCTACACATGATCTTGATATTTTAAAACACTAGAGTAAATAAAGAAGGCCAAATAATATACATAAAAATAGGAAAATGTGAACAGGGAACAAAAGTGACTTCTTACATCTTTATAAAGAGTATTGAAAAGCACCAACATATTCCTTGGTGATAGAGATGGGGACATCCAGTTATTGGGGAGGGGGGAAAGGCATAAAATATGAGGAAAACGCAAATACCTTAGAAGAACCATGGAGACAGCTGTTGCTGAATAGTCAAGGAATGTAAAATACCGAAAGTTAATTATATGCTTTTTACAGCAATTTGCAATGGACCCAGTGATCTGATTCCACAGTTTAAAAACACTGACGTATTTTTCTCCAGCTCTGCAGGGCTGGGCTGTTAGCATTGGACTGGGGCTGTGGTGGGACGAGCTAGCCACCCGCTCCCACATTTCACTTCACGGTTTGCAAGTCATTTCCATTGACACGATCGTGATGGTTCATTCCAATCTTAAAGGTTATTCAGGGCAAATATGTTTGTTGCATTTTTACAGATCAGGAACTGAAGGTTGGTTTGCTTAAGTGACTTGCTCGGGGACACACAGCTAGGAATCGTCGAGCTGGAACTCAAAAGTACCCTGGCTCCTTGTCCAGTCTTTGCAGCCCTAAAGCTTAGCTGTCTCCTATTTCCTGGCGTCAGCAGGGGAGCCTGCCCTGCAGGAGGCTGCCAGCCCCTCAGGATCACGTCCAGCCCGCCCAGCCGCCAATAGACTTCTCAGCCCCGGTCCTCCTCCCGTCGTGTCTTCCGTGTGAGCAGTCGGTTCTCCGGTGTGCAGGTGTGGGCGTGCGTGTGTAATGACGTTACCTAAATGCCAGCAAGGCGCCTGCATGTTTGCATGTTGGGGAAGGACGGAATAAACGTAAGGTGTGTTATTCCGATGGGATGCGAGGTCCTCAGAGGGTGTTTGCAAACACGCTCGTCCCTCGGCATCCATCAATTCCTGAATCAACGAATGCGATTTGATTCCCCCTTGATGTCCCTTGCGGCCATAGGGGGAGACAGTGACGCAGGGAGAGAAGAGCCTCCCCTCCCCCACTGCCAACCTTGGAAAGCTTCAGGTTAGATAAGAGAAGATAATTGGATTCATGGCGGCCTCTGACTGATGTCCACAGAGCACATACCCACTAGACTCCCTTCCAAGGACTCCAGGTGGATGGAAGGGAGGAGGGAAAGCTGCATTCACTCAGCTACATCCTGGAACTTTTCGTCATCAGGTCACGTGACGGGGACCCTTAGCCTTTGCTTGGATCCAGGGAACCATGGGCCAGTGCCAGCACAGACAGTCGCGACGTTGGCTTTTACCATGAATAACCCTTCGCGTCCTGGCCCCGCGTTGGCTCCCGCTTGTCTAGACTGTTCTCCACCCAGCGGGTAACAGTGTTTCAAGAAAGTAAATTGGTTATGTCATTCTTTGGCATATGATTTTAAAGTCGGTGCCTCTCTTGTTTTTGGAACAAAATTCAGACTCTTGACCGTGGCCAGCAAGACCGTTATCGGGCCCCTGACTCCCCCACACGCTCATCCCCACCCCTTCTCTCACTCGTGAGGCCCCAGACACACTTCTGCTTCTCTTCCTGTCCCACGCCCTTCCCGGACGACTGGGGGAGGCACGGGCGGTGCTTTCCGGAGCCTTCGGCCCCAGATCTTCGCGTGGTTGGCTTCTTGTCATCGTTCAGGTTTCAACTTGCATACGCATACCAAGAGAGACCCTCCCTACGGAGCCCCTCCTGTGCCCTCCTCCCCTCCACAGAGCACTCTGGGGCTCTCCCTCTGTGACATCAGTGGTAGCCTTTGCCCCAGGGAAGAGTGGGATTATTAGAGCAGTAATACAAAGAGAAGGAAAAAACAGCTTAACTTCTGAGCTTTCTGAGTTTATAAATGGATTTGTAAAGTTATAGCAGTGGTTTTGCGAGAGCCAGGCCCTGCTGAGCAGCAGAGGTGGGGCCCTGAAGTAATCATGGGGTACGCGCACTAGAGGCACGTGACTGGAAAAAGAGGAGACGTTCTGTCCCGTCATGGAGACACGATGAAGACAGAGCTCCTGGGGGCTGGCAGGATGCAGGCAAGGGCCACGGGCACATGACGAGCTATTAGATGGTGGCCGACAAGGGGCCCAGTGTCCTGCCAGTCCCCACCGGGCCATGCCCTGAAAGACCAGGGCTCCCAGACGAGACAGGAGTTCGGCTTCATTATGCTGGTGCAGTGTGAGGGGTCAGGGGAGAATAGTCACATGCCAACACGGAGCATCAGGAAAGGTGCCCTGGCGTGTCTGACAAGTTTGGGTCTGAAATAGCCTTCCGAGTTCCTTCAGAAGTAGCAACATGGAGCATATAGAACTTTCTGAGCTCCCGGAAAGGAGTGCAAGTGCTTGAGTGATATCTGGTAGACACAAAGGGGCCTGCCCGTCAGGGTTAGAATGTTGAGGTATCTGTGAGTTCTGATGATGGAAGGACACTGCGGGACCAAGGACAGCAGCAGTGGACGCACTGGGGACCCATGCTAGTGACCAAAGACCAATTGGTGTCCTTTGTCAGCAGAGGGTGGAGGGCAGTAAGAGGTAATCTGATGTCTCTCCCTCATTCTTACCTCGTCACCCATGGGATGCTCAGAAGCACGAGCTCTCTTCCAAGTATCAGATCGCATCTGGGTGGAAAGGGAGACAGAAGATGAACTCAATATGGCTGAGTTTGTCCCCGAGATGTTTCATTCTAATTTTGTGACATCATACAAAAATGTCCAGATTGTGTGTGTGTGTGTGTGTGTGTGTGTGTGTGTGTGTGTGTGTGTGTTAGGTAGAAATGGCACTTGAACAAATTAAAGTTAGTTCAAAGAAAGAAAATTCCATTCTCACACGAGATTGTGACATGAAATTTTTGCCCATTACATATATTTGAAAAGATGTTCAGAAGCTTCAAAGATAACGCATACTCAGAAGTCAGCCACCATATAGTGTTACAGTGACAGGTACAGATACCTCACAGAGGGCTGAGGATTCTGAGGCCGATGACTACACCACTTGAAACCCAGGCTGCAGTCTTCTGGAATCAGGCAGGTGTGGGTTCAAATCTATCTCTTTTTTACAACATGGTAATTTGACTTGAGGCATTTAAATTTTTGGTATTTGAATCACCCTATGTATGAAAATAGTATTATCTTCAAAAAACTGGGAATTAAATAACACAATGCATATAATTCTTAAAAAAAATATCAAGTGCAGCAATTCTTTGAGGAGGAATTCACAATCAACGTGGTAGATACATTTGTTCAGATTGTGAGTTAGTAGAGTAGACATCAATTATGAGAAAGTATAAATTGTAGCATTTGCATTCTCACAACAATAAACAAAAACTCATCCTCTGGTTCAGTTCTCCTTAGTAACCAACAGCCTGTGCTTGTGTGAGGTTTTCCTAGAAATTCATGCCATCTGTTGCAGACACTAAGTTCTAGAATTTGCGGGGGGAAAACATTGAAGAGGTTTTGGAGATCATTTGGCTTAACCCTCATATTAGACACAGGAGAAAACCGAGGCTTAGAGCAGAATTGACTTGGTTGGAATTAGTAATTAGGAATTATTGATAGCTAGGGTTGGCCTAAGGTCTGTATTAGTCAGTCTTTGCTGTGTAACAACCACTCCAAAAATTCAGTGGCTTAAAACAACAAGAATTTATTTTTTGCTTATAAGCCTGCCCGTCGGTTGTGTCTGGGCTGATCTGGGCTGAGTTCTGCTGAGTTTGGTTCCAGGTGTCCAGGGTTTCTCCACATGCCTCTCACCCTTGGATAAGCAGGTGCCACGGGCATTCCATTCGTATAGTGGTGCAGACCGGAGGACAAGCAGAAAATGTGATGCTTCTTGAGACCTCAGCCTGGAACTGAAATGCTTTAACGTCTACCCACGTTCCATCAGCTAAATCAAGTGACATGGGCTAAGCTCCAAAATGAGTGGGTCAGAGAAATGTTCTCCATCCATTCTAGTGGATGGTACTTCCAAGCCACGCGACCAAAGGTGTGGCTATGTGAGTCTAATCATGGGAGGGCACGAGTGATTGTAGTGACTCAATTTACTATAGGATTCCAGTATTCAGGTTCCCACGTGAGTTTTCATCCCCTCCATCATGTTCTAAGCAGGCTGCTAACTAGTGAGAAAAATCACTCCATTGAAACTTTTTGGTACAGAACCACACTGAGCCAGCCTTGGCAGTAAGTTATCAGCATTTCCCTTAGAAAACAACCTTAAAGTCTGGGAACAGTTACATAGAGATGAAGGAATTAAAAAAAAATGTTCATTGGCCAAGAATACTTTCTCCCTCCCTTCTATAAAACTGAGACACTCAGTAATTTTTCCTTCAGCAAGAAGGGATTTATAGCGTTAGCCCTATCAATTGTTTCTTAATTAAAAGTGTATTGAGGTCCTCATGACTGGACCACATAAAGTCGTCACGCCAAAGCTTGGCACAGGTAGCCTGGTGTGTGTGTATAAATTATAGCCAGGGTGACTTGGGTCTGGCCAGGAGACACGGCAGCCACTCCGAGTTACATTTCTCTGACTTAGAACTATACAAACTGATGTGCCGCGAGTGTCTGAAACAACTCTCGTAGTCCTGCACCCCACCAGGACTTCTCTCCTGAGCAGTTTCACACGCTGACCCTCCCTGCCATAAAGCGAGTTGGCTCCCACCAGCCTACATGGTCCAAGAACAGATGACCTGGATGCCCTTCAGCCTCTTGCACTAAAATTCAAATTAGCAGCTGAGCTCTGGCCGCAAATGCCTTCTCTGCCTTTGGTGACGTAGAAGAGAGAGGGAATAGGACCTGAGACCTGGCTTCCAGGATGCACGGGTGGGGAGTCCAGTGGCCTGCAATCCCCTGCCCTTCCATTCGTTGGCATCAGTGTCTACTGGGGTTTCGCCAGGAACAGCCAGCCACTGAGCTCAGAGCCGAAACTCAAGCGCAGAAAAGGGGTTGAGTTCTTGGCAAGAAGAGAGGGTGGGGTGCCCAGGCAGACAGCCAAGAGTGCAGTGTGAGGAGTCTTCAAAGCACGAGGAGAAGTTAGGTCAAGTTCCCCTGATTCTGATTTTCAAGCCCCGAGGAGGAAGTGAGAAATCTCTTGCCCTTTGCCTGGGCCTAAAGGTGGGGTGGACTGTGCTGAATCCTGGCCTGCGGTCTTTATTGACTGTTGTTTGAATGGCGAAGATTTTCAGTAGGCGAAGAGGGGTGACCTGTCCGCCTTCTCCAGAGGATGCTGGTGGTTGTCGGTTTCAGTAAAGAAGGGAATAAACAGCCATCTTGCACGAGGCCGAAGCAGCTCCAGGACACCACATGTGGTACAAAGTGCCACACACTGGGCGTCATAGCTGTGAGACAGTAGGCCACCTTCCGCCCCTTCCTGGGCTTCTGTTGCCCAGTCTGCGAAATGAAGGTGTTGGGTCTGATGGAGCTGTAAGTTCTCTTCCAAATCTACGAAGCTATGAGTTTGAGGTTCTTCCTGACTGCCTACTTATGAGGACTGGTCACTACACAACAGATTTGCCCCATGCTACACGGCATGACAGAGCACAAAATTTGGAGATGGGTCCTTCGAGCTTGAATGACAGCATATGTATGATCTTGAGCAAAACATAACATCTCTGACTCCAACTTGGACCCAGAGAACTTAGATTTAAAAACATGAACCTGAAGGTCACGTTCATCAGGTTGTCTCATGGGTACTCAAGAACCGATGAGGCGGGAGTTCCCTGATGGTATAGTGGCTTAAGGCTTCGGCGCTCGCACTGTCAGTGCTGCGGCCTGGGTTCGATTCCCAGCCAGGGAGCTACCCACATACCAAAAAGCAAAAAAAAAAAAAAAAAAAAAGAACCGATGAGGCAAGAACTAACCAGCTCTCAATTGCCGTGCATGTGTAACCCACCTGATTTCATGGTGGTCTTTGAGGTCAGTCACTTGCAGCCAGGAAATAGATCCCATGCCTTTTGGACGTAAAACCTGGCCTCCCTTTGCGCTCCGTAAAGTAATGTCATAAATTAGTTCAGTAAATCACACACACTGAATGCCTCCGGTCCCAGGGAAGCTCCATACGCTCGCTAACTCTCACAAGTTGCGTTTGCAATCATCGTCCCATTTTATGTGTGCAGTCACTGAGGTGCAGAGAGATTTCTGTAGTTCTCTCCAGGTTACCCAGCCATTCGTGGGAGCACTGATTTGAACTTGTGTGTTCTCCAGTGTCCACCCTTGTTTGTCACAGTGCGTCCTCTGCAATATTTGGACCCTAATCCTTGTTATTCAGCACTCATGACACAGGTGTCACATACCAAAAGCTAATAGGACCCTTAAGCTAATAGGACCAAACCATGTGAAAAGCAAGTTTGCCTTGACTTCTTTGCCCTGAGAGTTTCCCTAGATTGGGGGTGTTGGGGGCGGGGCATCTGTGGGAAGGAGGGTGCGGGGCTCTGGCTACAACGTAATGAACATTTTCATGGCTGGGTTTCTCACTCCAGCAGGCTCCAGTTCACATGTCCCAGCAACCTCTGCTTTGCAAAACGTGCTTCTCTGTGGCACTGTGTGTGGTGCACACGTCGCGCTGGGGCGGTGGCACGGCATCCCTCTCCTTGTGCACGACTTCCAAAACAAGAATGCAGAAGGCTGTGGAGAAAGCCAAGTACCAAACCTAACTCAGGGGTGGCCTGTAGCTGGCCCACCTCGGCTGCTGACGAGTTGCATTCCTAATGATTTTCTCCGAATAATGTGGCACTATTTGTTTCCTGAGAAAATGAAATATGAGAGTGCCATGGTCCACAGATGATGGTGAGAACTCATAAAAGATTTTCATCTTTCCTTGTCAGGCTTCAGAGATGCAAACAGCCTCGTCCCGTGTGCTTTATGCCCTGGACTTCTAATTGAGGAAGCCGGCATCAATTATGCATGTGGGTGTCGCTGGGGAGGGAACCAGAATAAATATTTGGGGGGCATCGTTAGCCAGAACATCACTTCATCTTTGTGTCACCGTAATTTCCCATAGTGTAGTGCTTTAGATGAGAACATATGGCAGTAAGGTAGGTAATGAGGACAGCGATTTTCTGAACCAACATGATAACTTTTCCCTCTTCGTGGTCACATTTAGTCATCGGGTGGAGCTTCATGAAAGCAAATCTCACAGAGAAGGGAATTCAGGGGCAAGGGCCTGGAGGTCTGAATGCTGGGACCGGGGCCAGCGCTGCCCTTGCAGATTTGGGGGTGCGGCCCAGGTAGGATTTGCTGCAGTGACATTCAGTTACTAACGGTCCCCTTTCTTTCCTTTCTTTCTACGACACCTGAGGACTGTGAGCTGCCACGTGTTGGCTGAGCTCAGCTTTACCTGTTGTCTCATTCAGGCTGAAGGAGTGACCTCTGCTGAGACACCCTGCCGTCGTGGGGGGAGGGTCCGAGACGGCACCCAGGAGCACCTAACACTTGTGCCTGGGAGTGCATTTCCTGTCCACGCCCAGTCCGGAGCCCAGCACAGGCAGAGCCGTCGATAAGGCAGGGACACAGAAAGGGACGGAGATGTGTAAAATGCACTTACGGAGGGACAGCAACACAGTCTCCACGGGGCAACCCCTGGGCCCTACCCCACCATCACCGAGGGTGCTGTGTTGGGGCAAGTTGGTGTGCGAGGGGACAAGATAACAAACATTAAGCCTCTAGCACGGGATCTGATACGTGACAGGCACAACACACAGGGTCCGGCGGAGGTAGCGCTCTTTCCGATGTCGTTAAACTAGGGTTACGTTGCAGAATTGCATGCTAACGATTTCGTCATGACCGCTGTGGTAGGGACAGCCAGCTCACATAAAGGGCCTTCGTTCTGCCGGCCTGTACGTGCCGCACACGTTCTCTGCCCTCCCCCGAGGAGGGACCTCGTTCAGGCCGCAGGCCCCCCGCACGCCCCCGCCCAGGAGAGTAATCCTGCTCTCGTTTTTCCATTGAGGTGGGCAGTGGAGCGGTGCAGTGGCCAGAGCATGGACGCAGGGGCGGCTTACGTCTTACGTTGACATGTTGCACTCGAACAGAGCATCCGCTAGTCTCCTTTCTCTTGCTCAGCCCACGGGAATGCTATTTCCATAGGGAAGCTGCAGGAAAGAAGGCCATAAACCACGCTAATGGAAGACTACAGTCTCCTCTAATGACAGCTCTCTCTGCGACATTAAGTACAGAAGGCCAGGAAGGGCGGCTCTGTTTCAGCGAGCAGAGACCGAGGTTCTTTCTCGCTAAGTCAGTCCTGTGGGAGCCCCACGAGCACCCCGGAGGGCTTGCGCGAGGCCGGGGTTCGGCACCCGGGAGGAGCAGCGCCGATGGGGAAAAGTGGGGAAAGTCAGGCGGAGCCATGAGGTGAAACGCCGTGAGTCCTGGCGAGCAAAATGATTTGGGAGCCGAAGTGTCGCAGGCTTGTCTTCGGAGAGAGAAGAGCGTAAGGGAGCTGTGCTAGCATTAAATTCCGAGTAAATACAGAGAAATAGTACGTGTAAAATCTCGGAGTGATCGTGAGCGGAGCGTTTAATAGGGAGAAACGTTTGAACTCCTCCCGTCCTAGCACTTTGGATGGGGTTTCTGGAGTAGGGTTCTTAGGGAGAGCAGATAATGCAAATTCATAGCATTTTGTAAAGGCTCATGAGACCCCTCTTAAAGGCGCTCACCAAAACTACGGTGCGTGGCAATCCCTCGGCAAATGGGAGTGTCGGTTACTGTTACCCCGAACCGTGTACGTGTGGCATCATTAACCGCTCAGCGGCCATCCCACCCGTCCGGGCTCCCAGCCAGATTGCAAACTCCACAGGGACAGGGAGCGGGCAGCACCGCCTGCTGCCTAGCGGCCGCGTCGTCGATACCTGCTGGAGGCAACGAGGAAGAACGAGGGGGTTCAAGACGAGGTGGAAGCTTTGGGGGTGGGCCCCGCCACGGGGATGGACCCAGCCACGGAGAGCACACACCGAAGGATTAGGAAGTACGGGGAAGCAGGAGAGGGGAGTGGACGGAAACCGCCGCCCCGGGCGGTGAGCAGCGTTGCTTTTGTGACGAAGTCTCTCCCGATGCTCGTCTTCTGCTTCCCCTTCCGGGCCCACGGCGTGGCGAGCTGGGGCCGTGTTCCTCCTCGTCCCTGGGGGGTCCCTCCGAAGGCGTCCCAGTTGTCTGAATGACCTCAAGCTCCATCAGGGCCACCGGGAGCCTGTATGACCTCTTTGGACAAATTAGAAAAAGCTGCCCTGCTTCCAGGTGGAGGCGGCCACCAGCATGGAGGCCCTGCTTGGGGAGCGGAGCGTGAGCTGGGGTTTAACCTCCTCCCACCCCGTGCTCCTGTTACCCCACCCCCAGCCAGGTATGAGGTGTAATCCAGTTGGACTTGACGACGGGACCCCCTTGGGTTTCAGGTTCAGCAACACGCATTAATTGAGTGCGTTGCCATGTTGTAGGCACTGAGCTACAGAGGTGCGGAAACGGTGGCTCCTGTCCTCACAGAGGCTGTTCTGTACCCAAGCAAGTGGCAGCGGCCAAAGCAGTTGAACAAGTGAGACGCACCTTGTTTGAACACAGCATCTCCCAGTCATCAGCTGTGCGACCTCGAGCAAGTGATTGGACCTTTCAAAGCCTCCATGTTCTCACCTTGAAATTGGGGACCATGACATTCCCTCCCTCAGAGGCTTTTGGGAGCATTAAAGGAGATGCAGGCGTATGTGCTACGATCTGAACGTGCGTGTGTCCTCCAAAATGTCTCTGTTGGAACCGTGATGCCCCATGTGACGGCAGCCAGAATGGGGCCTGTGGAGTTGCTTCCGTCATAAGGGTGCAGTCCTCATGAGTGGGGTTAGTGCTCCTAGGAAAGGTAGCCCCTTCCACCATGTGAGAACGCAGAGAGGTGACAGCAGCCTGCCACCTGGAAGGAGGCCTTCGCCAGGCACCGGAGCTGTTGGTGCCATGACGTTGGACGTTCCGTCCTGTAGAACTGCGAGAAATAAACATTGACCGTAAGCGCCCGCAGGTGCTTTTTGTCACAGCAACCTGCCTGGACTCAGATGGTGCGTCTCGTACATTGATACTTTAGCTCAGGGGTGTCCAACTTTTTCTGCCTCTCTGGGCCACACTGGAAGAATTGTCTTGGGTCACACATACAATACACTCACACTCACGACAGCTGATGAGCTAAAGAAAGACCCGTGCATCGTTTCTGTAATATTTTAAGAAAGTTTACGCATTTGTGTTGGGCTGTCTTCAAAGCCGTCCTGGGCCGCATTGGCCTGCGGGCTGCGCGTTGGATAAACTAGCTCTAGCTATTGTTGTTACAGTTGTCTAGCTCATCAGTGACATGATCATGAAGGAAATGGGGGTATCCTTGAGGACCGGGACACTCAGAACGAGCATTATATCAAAGCCATCCAACTTAAGCAAGAATGGCACCATGGGATGCTTCCCGCGAAGGGGCAGGGACAAAAGTCACTAAAACAGGCCAGGTCTCAGGCCGTATGGGGAGGTGACAAGTGTGGCAAATGAGAGAATACACCTGAAGCATTCGATGTCAGGTGTTCGAAAACAAACAATGTAGTCTGCAAGGTCAATGCTGCCTCTGGAGGACGCGAAAACTGAGTAAGGCAATTCTCAGTCGTTCTGGAAGGTTTGCTCTTTCTAATCAACTGCCGTCACCCTCTTCTGTTTTTCTCGGGGCGCTTGGGAAAGGTCTTGGGCCCTTAAAATCCTTTGTCACAGTCTTCCTCGACGACGGCATCAGTCCCAAGCTGCAGATTGCAGAGCCACTCTGTTTCTGGTCTCTAAGCGGTGCCCCATGGCCAACGCTCCGAGATCCTCTCCCTTCACCCCCCACCCCCCCAAACCTGACATGAATTGACTGCAGAGAATTCTCGCTCAGAGTACATTGTTTGAAAGTTTGTGTCATAAACGTATCGATCCCGCCTCATGCTCCCAAACAGCATCTCGATGCTGAAGCACTCCTTTAATCAAAAGTAAATTATGTACAGGCCACGCAGGTCAGCTCCGCCAGCCTCACAAAGAAGGCAATCCATCATTTATTCGTAAATGTCAGTGAAATCTGGGGATCAATATATGAGTCAATGTGGATTATGTTTATTATTTTTCTGTAAATAGCAATGCTGAGAAATACTGTGAGGAGCAGGCCGGCGCCACGGGAAGGCAGGACCTAACCCAGGTCAGGTGGTGGAGCAGTGGGATCTCTCCAGGTGGGTCTGATCGGTCTCTGTGGAACTCCTTTGCTGCTGAAAGCTGGGTCATCCCTGGTCTCATGAAAAACAGAAACAGTCTGATAGTGATCAAGGTAGCTGAGAAAGTTCCAGAACGGATCTACCTTACACGGAGGAGGGCACGTCTTCTCCTGTTGTGGTCTGAAGAGTGAGTTTGCACATATAAAACAAAAGTGATTTCAAAAGACTGGGCTCATCCACAGGCCCCCTGGAGCCAGGAGGCAAAGGCACCTCTAATCTTGTCCCTTTTCTCGGCTCATTCTGAGTCGTGCACCATTTGTGTGAGGTCAGAGGCCTGGCCAAAGGAGGAGCAGCATGAGGTTGTTTGAGAGGAAGGACCGTATTTTAGACTTCTTAGTGTTCTTCCACTAATTCTACAGTCCATACAGAGTCTTGGAGGTGTGTGAATTAGTGAAAACCAGGATCAAAATGGTATTTAGGAAAGACCAAAAAGCATATTTTCATGAATAATGTTGGAGACATAAGTGATTGAAAGCAGAGAAGTGAGTCAGGAGGCCAGGCTGGCCAGGTAGGCATCTGTATGTAGTGGAAAGTTCACCACCAGCTTGGGAATCAGACACCAGGGCTTGAAGTTGAAGCCTTATTCTTGTTAATTGCTAGATGCCAAAGCTTGGGCAAATTATAATACCTTTCTGAGTAGCAGTGTCCTGCTTTGTAACATGAGCTTCGTAAGAGCAGCTGTAGCAGTCAGGGTAGGTTCAGTTATGCTACAGTAACAAACAGTCCCCTCAATCTCTGTAGCTTAAAAAAAGTTTCTTTTTTTTCTCATGCTGGGTCAAAGGGGTAGGGGTACCCTGTGATCAGCCACTTGATCTTTCTCTCAAATCAAGCTTTACTTCAGGGGGTTCAGGAAAGGACAGTCTCACATGTGCCCAGGAGAAGAGTGGGATATATTTGGCACAAAGCCGTTGTAACTACCACACCAAGTTCAGGGCTTGGGGGCAAATTAGAAATGACATTTGAATATCAAGCGTGATGTCTGTGTATGACAGAGTAAGCCATGGCTGCTCACGTTGAATCAGTCCTTGGCTGTCAGATTCTGAAGGCTGGATTTGATCTGAAAGACACCTGAGTACCTTTACGGGCGTGAAGAAAGAGAACGACTAGATTGTGGGCTTCTGAGCTTAATTTAGTGGAATTAAGTGTGGAGAGGCTGGTGGCTTTGAGACCATCCTGGACAAGGTGCTGAAGGTCTAGGCATGTGGCAACGTGACAGTGAATACTTCCTGACAGATCTAGGTTCCTGCAGTCTCGCCAGATGTGATGTGGAGACCTCTGCAAAGGGTCATGCACAGATCTACACGAGCCCTGGCCAGGCATTCGGTCGGCACACAGCATGAGCACGTTCATGCTGCTGTCTTCCTGGCGTTTCTTCCTGGTCTTTGCGTCTCCACTGGGAGCCTTGTAATTATGTCAGCCTGGATTAGGTAGTCAGGGACCTCGGGCTAGGCCTATTACTCACACTGTCTCTGTGACCTTGATAAAGTAGTCCCGTTCCTTCTCTAGGCTTCCATAGACTCATTTGTAAAATACAAGAGTTGAAATCTATCATCTCTAAGGTCTCTTTCGACATCAGGTTTATGGCTTTGTTTTGTTTTTGTTTTTGTTTTTTTGTATTTTTTTAAAGTTTTGGCAACGAGCACACAGTTGCTGTCCTCGTGTGCAAGTTAATTCTAATGAAAGACAGTCTACAAACATCTAATTGGAGTTGAGTGTTTGGGCTTCACGGGGTCTGTTTCTCCATTCTATGAATGGATAGAAAAGCAAAAGGGAAAAAGGTAGAGTCAAATCAGGATGCACTGTATAGTTTAGGGGAGTTATTTTAAGGTACCGGGACTCATGAACAGAGAACCGAACTCGTGCCCTTTCGTGTTCAGGTCTGGGCGGCTCCCTGTCAACCCTTCAGCAGAACTCTGTCCCCCTTGGTTAGCAGAGCTGAGAGGAAAATGGGGGTTTGCTCGGAATGCACGGTGTCCTGGTAGCACGCATGCTCCACGAGAAGGGCAGAGCCCTTGCTGGTTCACTGACAGTCATGAAGTAGCCTGTCAACAAATACCTGCGGGACAGGTACGTGAACGGTAGAGAGCTAATCACGTCCTCGTCCTCCCCTTCACGGCCCACTCGGAATCCCGTCTTGTAAGCCAGTTTTCCCTGTGTGTGTCTCCAGAGTTCCCTTCGCCATCCTTCAGCCAACACGTACAAAGCACTTAATCCGTGCTTAATCCCAGGACAAGTCTTTACGAGGACTTAATCTTTAATATGTTAATCTGCTGTTCGCCACCTGGTGTCCAGACTCGCACATCGACCTGTGCTGAGCCTTCCTCCTTCCAGGCAAATGGGAGGTGGGTTTGGGGGACCCAGGGGGTGCCTCCTTCCTTACCCTTTCCTCTTCAGAAAAAAAACAACAACTACTAATAGGTCATAAAAGAGCCTCAGATGAGTTATCAAAGGAAAAAGTGTTTTCAGAGCGTGCCTGGCTTTCTGGTTAAGGTAGGTTTTGGAACCAGACAAGTGGGCATGCGTCCCAGTGCTGCCCGCTACAGCAGGGAAGAGTTGGCCGGTGACGTAGGGTACCCGAGCTTCGGTTCTCACGTCTTGCATGTGGATGAAACTGATAGGAACACCTCTCAGGACAAATCTGTGAAACAGCCCAAGGTGAGTATTCGTCCGTTCAGTTATGAAGCAGGTATTTCTCCATACTTTCCGTGCCCCAAACATTCTGTTCTGCAACATGGCAGTGCACAGCCCGACACACGTCTCTGTCCTTCTTGTATTTGTCTCCTAATGTTCAGGACTTATTAGCTATTATTATCGTTATTCATGTTTCGCTAAACATGCGTATTCTGGAACTTTTATCTCCGTTCAGTCTTTTTTCTCTGATTGATGTCAGTCAGTCGATTATATTGAGTAAGTAACCACAGAGGAGAGAGCCCCGAGTTGGTGTCTCTGCGGGGGTCGGGGAGGAGGGAGGAGAGACCGATGTCTTAGTCTTTGAGTTCAAGGCATCACAGGGCCCTTGAACTCGAACAAGGACCGAAGGGCTTGTGCATCTGAGCGACGTGCCTGCATCAGAGACGTCACCCCTTCCTGCTTGCTCCTCGTTGCCTCTCAGTACTACTAACTTGGGGGGTGGTTTCATCACTGTCCACTGCAACCTGTGCAGAAAAACCGTGGACGAGGCTGACCAGGTGTCCCATTGGAAACGGGACAGTACGGTTGTTTTCTGCCCTGTTTCCAGTGGGGCGTCTGGTCGGCGTGCCATCGAACCATGGACAACCGGATACGTACGCCACCCACATAGCGTAACAGTGGGATTTCATGGAGTTTTGGCTTCGGGAGGGTTCAGTCCCCTTACTGAAAGCTTTTATTTGACAGGTAAGAAACTCCATAGAGACCACGAGCGATTTTACACAGGATTCTGCAGACGATGTGTGGACCGCTTAGAGGACACCCCCAGGAGCCTCATTCCCAACTCAGGTTCCCACAGCCTCTCGAGGGAAGACCCCCTAGAGCTCACTGGCCTTTGGGCTCAAGGGCTTGTTCTGGGCTCAGGGAGCGGTGTGTTGTGAGGGTAGGAACGAGCAAGAAAGGGTGCACGTACACCTGTTTAGTTTGTGCGTGTTTCTTAAATCCGAGCCCTGGTGATCCCTGCAGAAGCGGGGGAGAAGACAGTACCCCAGCTTCCCCCAGGGTGGACCGAATCCCTCTCTAGAGCTTTCTGGCTTCTGAAAGGATCCAGATTCTCTTGGGAAAATGGGGAGAGAGTTTAAAAGGAGTCGCCACCTGGTGGCCGCTGCGATGATCAGCAGCTCGCAGCTAAAAAGGCCATCGTCGCCCTGGACAGCAGCTGCAGCCGGCCACCTCAAGTCTGAGTGGCCGGAGGAATCACGGAATGCTCGTATCGGGAGCAACCCCCAGAGGTGCTCCATCGGGCCAGCTGCCTCCGGTCGGCACGGGCGACATGTCTCGGGCTTCGTGGTGTATGAAGCATGCCTACAAATACCATCAGTTTAATTCTCTCGTCGGCCCTGTGACTTTTGATACAATCATCAGCTCTGATTTCGAGGTGAGGAGATGATCACTCATAATCTCAGTTTCTTCAGTGAAATGGGAGCGGTGGATTAGGAGCGTGAGCCCAGGTTTTCGGCACACACCGCCCCGCCTGAATCCCCCCGTCGACCAAGGTCAGGAAAATACGAGAGACTTCACGAGACAGGCTCGTCCCCAGGCTTAGCCGTTGCACGAGGACTGCGTCGGTGTTTAGAACCCATTACAGGTCTGATGTTTGAGTTAGAAGAGTTTCTTCCACCTGCAAGTTCACCTCCAAATTCCCCCGCAGCACATGAAGAAATTGGAAGGTCTCGGCCAGCAGGACCAGGCGGGCACAAGGCAGGAGCTGGGGGCAGGGGGGCTGCTGTGTCCACGTGGCAGTGACCGACAGGGTCCTCCCAGAATGCAGAAGAGGCTGCTGGTTGTGTCCAAAGCAAATTAAGCCGGATACAATGCTGCTATGAAATCCCTGGGCACGTCTCAGGTCCCTCGTTGAAATATTCAGTAGTCTTCGGGGAGCAAATGGATTAAGGAATAGGGTCACCCAGCAGAATTTTTTTAAAAAGTGTTTGAAAAGTGTGTGTGTGTGTGTGTGTGTGTGTGTGTGTGTGTGTGTTGACAATTAAGTTCACGAACTTGTCCTGGAAGAGCTCCACACCTCACTGCTGAATGTCACTACGGTCACCTTCGAAGTACTCCCCTTGGGAAGCTGTGCACCAACGCCAGCACCTAGTCCACCCTTCGAAGCAGTTTTGGAACTCCTTTCGGGAATGGACAGCGGAGTTGTCGTCATGCCCAAAATCTGACAATTAAGTTCGTGAATTTGTCACCGTTAGGACACCTTGACGAGTTGTGTGTACAGTGCTGCCAACGTAAGTGCACGGTGGCACGTTCGTGAACCTGTCAGAC
This sequence comes from Lyroderma lyra, assembly GCA_004026885.1. Taxonomy (NCBI): domain Eukaryota; kingdom Metazoa; phylum Chordata; class Mammalia; order Chiroptera; family Megadermatidae; genus Lyroderma; species Lyroderma lyra. The sequence goes on from PVJL010002810.1 coordinate 44,175, forward strand.
AATGTGCGTGTGTGTGCGTGTGTGCATGTGTGTGTGTGCGTGTGTGTGCGTGCGTGTGCATGTGTGTGCGTGCGTGTGTGTGCGCGTGTGCGTGCGTGTATGTGCGCGTGTGCGTGTGTGCATGTGTGTGTGCGTGTGTGTGTGCATGTGTGTGCGTGCGTGTGTGTATGCTAACCCACCTACTCACTCTGCAGAGGGGCCAGTACTGCACAGGTGTCTCTAGTCTTACCTGCACCCCCCACCCCCTCATCTACTCTCACCCTCGCCCGCTGACTTTTGTCCCGTCTCACTGTGTCTCCTGGCACTTGGACATTCAAGGACAACCCTTAGCAGTTTGTGCAATCACAGGACATTCTCTGAAAGAGAAGCAATCTTGTGTGGTTTGGTCGTGCTAGAAAGAAGGCATTGTTAATGGAGGTCTTGACCTGCGGGCTGAAATAGCGAGCTAGGGATGTTTGCTTTCTCTGGCTGCTACTTGTTAGAGAAAAAAAAAATAGATTTGTGAGGGGAAAAGTCATATCCGTGTTCCTGAGGGATAGGGCTGGAAAGGAAGGTTCTCGAGATTCAAGCCAGGTAAGAGTGCCTGCCTCCCAGCACCATGGGCCTCTCTGCTGAGCGCCCTGCTGCTGCGGACGTGCAGGGCTCTGCGGGGGCAGGTGAGGAAGGGACAAGGCTCTTCCTCAAGGAAAAGGCTGCTGGGTGTGTCAGAAGAGTCCCTAAGAGCAAAGTAAGCTGGCTACAACCCCTCAAGATTCTGCCTTCTCTTCTGCACCATCCCCAAGCAAAACCCAAGAAATCCAAGCCCGAGACAGAACCCGACTCGATCTGCGTGTTCCTGGGTACTGGGGTTACAGGTAACCTGGCCGCAGGGTGCAGCGTGTCCTCAGCCCCGTCTTCCTGCACTGCCGCCTGCTCGTATCCCTGTCCGGGCAGGCCGAGAGCCTCTGACCCCGTGCCTGCGTGTAAAAGCTCACGTAGGGTGCTTAAGGCCTTTCGCAATCAGGAATGGCAGTCAGTTCCCACCAATTTCCTGCACTTCTGAGTTCCCAGTCATTCTCTTCTCAGCATTCAGGAAGGCTGGCATAAGTCTCCACCACCTGAAATAGAACAACTTAAGGGTTAACGAAAGACCAAAAGGAGCTTCTTCCTCTCTCTCTTCCCCCCTCCTCATCCCTCCCCCCTCGCTCCCTCTCTCCCCTCTCTCTCCCCTTCCCTCCCTCTTTCTCTTTCCCTGCTCCTCGTCCCTTCCCCCCTCTCTCTCGCTCTCTTTTAGGAAGTCTTATCTCCTCCATCATCTTAAACACCCAGTCATTCCAGAGCGCCTTCCTTGGCTCCACTGCCCTGCAGCGGGAGGTGTTGAGTGGGCTCACAGACAGTGATGTTGCGGGTAGACTAGACCCTCAGATTTTGAGACCTCCTCCCCTTCAGGACACCTCCAAGAGCATGGACAACAGTAATGTCACACAGTCATTCAGTCCAAGATGTTTTAATAATTTTATTTTTTTTCAATTTTTTTTGTTTTAATAATTTTAAAGAAGTCCTTATGTGCCAGGCATCCTTCTAGGCACTTGAAAGTCCTCGGGGAACAAAACAGTAAATGTTTCAGCTCTCAGGGACCTTTCCTTAGAGCTCACAAAGACTTCAACCCACTTACCTCGTGGGAGCTGTTCAGGAAGCTCTAAGAGTGCTCAGACCTGAACTTCCGGTCTTCACAAATGAAGAAACTGCTGTGTTGCTCCTTGTGTCATTATCTCGTCCCCAAGTCAGGTTACTGGCCAGCCTGGTCCATGACGTCTTTCTTGAGTTGTCTCTGCCAGTATTTATGCCAACACATTGGTTTCATTTCCACTGCTGGCAGCTAGGTCTTTCCGGGAGAAGGAAGGACTCAGCACGAACCTGAGCTAAAACCCACTCTCCAGCACTCACTGGCTGGGTAACCACGGTCAAGTCTCTATTCCAGTTTTCACACAGGTAAAGCGTTGTGCCTGGAGAATAAGGCGTCTATGACACCGCACTTAAGGAAATGCTGTGTTGATGGCATTGAGTTTTGTACAGACGTAGCACCGAGAGCTTGGCAACCAAAGCGATCCACGAGCTTAGCAGCAAAAGCAACCTAGTGGAATTCTATCTGGGATATGAACCTAGGAGAATAATAGATTCTAAATTCAGGTTATTGAGTAAAGTACGCCGGGGATGTCCAGAAAGTATCCGGCCCTGTGATATGAAAAGTAGAGGCGTTTATGGCTGGATGTTTTTCCAGACAGCCCTCACATTTTCTGTTCAGAATGAAAAACAAGGTAGGACTTCTCCAGTGGACAAGTGAAGGGACTGTCTGATAATGGGGCATGAATGCAGTTTTAGAGGAGAAAGAGAAAGTTCAGTGTCCAAGAAGTGACATCAGAATGTCCTCAGCAGCCCTGAGAAACTCAGGCTGGGGGGAGAATTTCAGTGGCCATTTAATTCATTCATCTGCCCCAGGGCAGGGTAACATGTGGCTGTTGGATGGCCCCTGGGTAGTTGCCAGTGACAGTTGGCATCGCCATGGTCATTGGATAGTTCAGAGCACAAGGCAAAGAAGGGCACGAGAAACTTGGGTTTGACTTCTTTATTTCTTCAGTCAGGGCCCTAGAGTAGATGGAGTTCAAGTACAACAGAGAGCAGGAAACCTGCTGCCAGGAGGCTCTACCTAATCTGGTCCCTGCTGTTCCCTCACTGCACCGACAGCCTGAACCTGGGCGCTCTTGCCATGGAAGCCTGGTACACCACCGTGGCTCCGCCTTCTGACAGAGCTGCTGCCCCCTCCAGGACTGGAGGCTGCAGTGCAGACTCCTGCACGGAGGGGAGAGAAAAGCCGGAAGCAGCTTGGACAAGAACAGTATTTCAGGCACGGCTAGCTGTTAAAAACGAGCTAATTCAGAAGAGGCACATTTAAATAAACATAATGCAAAGGCATAATGGCACAAGATAATAGTTCTGAATGGGGAATTCTAATGACTTCAAATGCGTTTCACAGGGCAATTAATATACACGGCAGCGTTGCGGTGTTGAGCGCAAGGGGAGGGGCGAACAGGGTCGGCGGCAGGAAAAGGGGAGATGGTGGCAATTGATTAAAAATAGGATTTGATTTTCTTTGCACAAGGAGTAATGCTTACAAATATAATAAAAGGCACAAAATAAGTGTGTCAGATTTCCTAATTCAGCTTGTAAAATTCGGAATGATTAGTTTTTGAAGCGGGCAATTAGTCCTCTTTTGCATATTCATGGAGATTTCATTAAACGGGGTTGGGCTTTCTCCATTCTGCCCGGCTACGCCCTTCCCTACCCTTCCCCCACCGCAAACTAAACACGTGTCTGACTCCTCTCACACTGAGGCCTGACCCCCTTCAGTCCCCGGGGGGCCTCCGCTGACTGCTCAGTGCAAACGCCCAGGGTTACCTCCAAGGCCTTGGGTGTTCTGATCGGCTCCATCCGCGAAGGGATGAGGTGTGTGGTTCTTCAGGGGCTGAGGAGGAGCCGTGGGGGCAGCGATGCCAGGGCCAGGAGGCTGGCCCCCTGGACATGCAGAGGAGGTCGCACGTGCCGGCCGGTTGGGCGGAGGCCGGGAGGACCCCGGGAAGCCAGCCCCGCCCATCTGCACGTTTTCCGTTTCGTGTACAGCCTTTCCGGGGGTTGCCTGGAGCAGACGAAACCGGAGACCGATGAGCAGACAAACCCCCGAATCCACGCAGTCCAACACCGTCCGGGCCCCGCCGGGAGGGACCCCAGGGCCGCCCGCTTCGCTTCCGGGCCCTCGGGGCGTCGGGGCCGGTGGGGTCTGTTTCCACGCGCGTGTACGCAGGTGCTTTCCCCCTTTGCTTTCCCCACACGCAGTCATTGTTTTCCTAACGTTTTGCACGAAGAATCGCTTCGGTCGGCTTCCAAATCTCTAGCTCTCGCCGCCTCCGCATGCCCAGATCCTGTAAGGGGTTTCGACCCGCCCCCCACTTCGCAAACACTTTGTTTTTAACGGTGTCCCCTCCCTCCCCGCCATCGTTACCGCACACACGAAGGCCCGCCTCGGATAGGGACGGAAGACCAGCGATCCTCTCGGCTCCTCCTACGAACGAGGGTCCGTGCGCGCTTGGTCTGCGCGAGGCTGTGGCCGGGAGGAAGCCGAGCACGGAAAAATCCGGTGGTTCAGGATCCCAGCGCTCACACAGGCTGAGCTGGACTTGGCCTTCAGGTCTGTCTGCCTCCAAACTCTACGCTCCTTTTAAGACCCCTGCGGCTTCCCGACTTCTGGGTCCAGAGACTCGGAAGGGAGGAGTCCCCGCGCTTTTATAAGGAGAGACTGCGTTTGCTTCTCCCTGAAAGGGGACGGGAATTGGACGGAAAGGACTGGCTGCGGAGCGGAAGGTTTCTCTCCCTGCCGCACGTTGCTGTGTGGGATGGCAGCATGGGTACAGCGCTCCGCGGTGGGTTACAGGGGCCTCCCTCGTGGTGAGGGTCAGTCTCTTTCCAGAAGAGTCTATGTCTAGGGGGGACAAGTCTATTTAATTCTGGGGTTCGATCTTAGGAAGCCTAAGTTACAGTTTCCAGTAATTCTGTAATTAATAAAGCAAACATTCCAGTCTCCATTTATACCCGTCTCTAACCTGTCCTGCCTCCTAGCTGTCTTTCAGTTGGTTTAAAAATCAGGCGAAGAAAAAAGTACTTTCTATGGGACCCCTTTGACCGCCAATGCTAATCTTTACGGAGTGCCCCCCCTGTCCCAGTCATGGCGCCAGGCTGGTATTTGCTGACTGCGTCTCCGGGTATGCCACCAGCGGCTGTGAATTAAAGGCGCTGACTCTGTCATTTGATCGCCTGTGGGGACTGAAAACTCGCGTGGGGATGACCCAGGAGTCTGGACCCGGCCTTTTCAAATACAGACATTGGGGTGCGGGCCAGTGGGTATGGGGAATTAAGTTTGGTGTGAGAGTATGTGTGTATGTCTTTTTCTAGGAAAGGTCCACAGCTCTCCTCAGGTACTCAGAGGGTCTCTGACCCCCTAAGCTCAGCCCCCAGGTTGCAAAGTCAGAGTAATTGGTAGCAGTTCAGAAAAAACCTTCACGATCAGCTCGCCAGTTTTTACCCTATGTGACTCCTGTGGCTTCCCCACATGTTTCGCTGTCTCTAAATTCTGGTCTGATAATCGCAACTAGAAGAATGGGAACTTTACTTACATTCTGGAAAAGGCAGTTCCTGCAGCTTATGCATGACTGTTGAGCATGCGTGACACGTGAAAGTGCAGAATGCGGGGAGCGCCAGCACCCAGGCCGGGGAGCCTGGCTCTGACCTCGGCTCCTCGGGTTTCCCTGGCCATGGCCCACAACTGGGCACAAAGGCATACCTGCCCCGGAACAGAGAGCCATTCCCTCTTTGGCTTCCCTCTTGCCTTTTGTGCAAGCAAACCCTTTGCAGAGGGCTTGCATCCTGCATTCTCCAAAGATGTCCCCTCCCCACCCCCGTCCTTAGGAGGAAACACTTCACAGCGCATGGCAGTCTTAATTCATAAATAAATATTGCATGGGCCACCAGATGGCTCATTAGCCAGTTGTTATGGCAATCAGCATTTCAGCCAATTAAAAACCTTTCTCAAGACTTTAAAATATGTTGATTGTGGAAACACGAAGTGCCTGAAGACCATGCAGATACACTTGAATGCAAGCGGCATCTCGGCTTCGGGATAGGATGGAGCTGGTGGGGGTGGGAGCGGGGGAAGAGGCGCCTCAGCGCAGTGTGGACGCCAGAATGAGGGTAAAGGGTGCCGGAAGAGGAAGACGTGGCCATTCCTCTCTCCCCTGCGTGCGAAGGACGCTTACTGGGCACTCGGAAACTAAGGGCGCTGTTCACCTCGTTTTTCGTGGATTGCTTGAAGGTAGTGAGTGTATCGTGTTGACTTCTATATCTGCACTTTCTGGGACATGGCCTGGCACATAGTAGGTGACAATTTATAGTAATAAAAAATAATGAATAGTTCAACCATCATAATCATAATGAATTATAGTAAGTAGTAGGAAAAAAATGAAATTCTCTTGATCTATTATTGAAAACAGGGAGTAGGTTTACACAGGAGCCAGCGAAGGTGGTGCTGAGTGACCTGGCTGGGGCAGAACCTCTGTGGGCTGGCGCTCTGAGCACATGGAAACATGAGAGAGGGAGAGAGCAGGCAGACAGAGGAGAGCATATAGGGACCGTATTTTACACGGCTCTGCAACCCCATCATCTTATAACAGGGCCTGTCACATAGTAGGTGCTCAGCAAAAGTTGCTTCACCAAACATCATTCTTTTTATCATCTCCGTGTGTGTGCAAAACCATGCCATGTATGAGTGACTGGGAGGATCAGCATTCTGAAATCTATTTTGAACTCTTTCATTCCCACCCTGGAGAAGCTTTTTCCAATTATAATACCCAAGGTTAAGGTTCTCCTTCATTTGTACTCCCTGATCAAAGGAGGTAGCCTCCTTCACCACCAGGGATCTCATGTTATTTTCAGGGACCCAGTGCAGGGGACAGTGGAGGGTCTGGGAGTCCCACCTCACCAGGTTCCAAGAGGTCTGGCTCTGCTGCCGGCGATCGTGACCCCCTGCCATCCTCCCCCCATCTCTCCGCAGGGCTGTGTGGACCCCTCCACACAGAAATCTGCTGCCTCTGAAGTTGTTCTGATACAGTGAAGGCAGAGTGAGCACAAAAAATAACTTCCCGAGACAATCAGAGCAGATTATTTTAATGAGGGCTTGGAGCCAGGAGACAAACAGCACCAAATTAGCGTCACTCCCATCCGTCAGCTGCATTGGTGAAGACACCATGCCTGTGCCTGAGTCAGCAGTGCGGGAGCTGACAGCTGCCTCTGGTTTCTGGAAGCTTCTCTCACAAGATCCCCCACGTGTTTGCCCTCTTTCCCAGAGCTTCCCTTCTCACCTCGCTCAGTGGCCTCTACTCGAACGGTTCCAAGGCTGCCAGGGCCCATGACTGTTAGTCTAAAAATGCTTTAAATTTTCTCGGGGCAGAAGTACAGATCACCAGAGGAGGGAAGGGTCCCAGAGCCCACCTGTGACTCAGGGAAAAGTAAATGACAGAATCCGGATCCCCACATTTCCCAGGGTATCCCCAGAGGACGGGGCACCTGGGGAGGCACGTTTAAACACGAGGCAGTTTCTCTATTTCTCTTTCCTCTTCTGGACTGTCCAGTGTTGTCTCTGCGCCGCCCTTGGGTACTGTCGACGGGAGGTCACCCGTTGGTGAGGGGTGGGCGGTTGCTGCAAAATCCACAACGTAAAACAGTAGCAGTAATAGCACTCCCGTGTGTGTCTGGATGGGCGAGATGGAACTCTGACCCCGGGCCTCGGGTCACGGCGCTGAACGGGAAAGGACTACAAGAGATTATTACATTAAGCAAAACGAAATTGTTTCCCCGCAGGAAAGAAGGAAAGTCATTAACTCAGAGGGTCCAGTTATCAGGGAAAATGCTATCGCATCTGCTGTGTGTTTTGGAGTGCAATTTAAGAGGAAAAATTGTAAGAGAACGTGATGTGGAGTGAAAGGTGCTGGACTGGTGGCTCGGGGAATTGGAGGATGTTGCTGTTGGCCCGCCTCTTGGTCTCTTTCTATTTCCTGCTCTCTGGGTCCCATCTCACGGGCTCTGTCATTCATCCCTCCTCTCTCCAGAGGAGACGGTGTGGGGGAGGCCACTGAGGTGAACTCAGTCCCTCTGTATTTTTGAATCCTTGTAAGTGCTTAGTTGTCAAAGCCACCTGTATGCTCGAGTTTGGCTCTTTGCTTACAGGGACTTCCCACCTGCTTCTGCTACTTTTGGGGTCATCATGTAAAAGCAGGCTGTCTAGAACAAGGGTGGGGTTAGCCCTGGGAGTGTTCATAACAGAAGTAAGTGACTTGTTAATCCTTCAGCCAAAAATGTTTTGTTGAGCACTTACCACACACAGAACACTGGATTCTGTGCCACGAAAGACATACAGATGAATGTGACCTAAATGGCCTCTCAGGAAATTCATAGCGACAGATAACACACGCAGTGCAGGCCGATCTACAAATGCCAGGCTCTCAATGGTCATGGTCACTGAAGAAACTATCTTCTGTTGGGGAGCCTCTCATACCCTCAGCCCAATACCGATCCTTCCATATCCTTCTAGGAAACGAATTAACAGTGAGGTGAATTAATTTTAGTTAGATGTTGAGAGTACAAAAACCTACTGTGCAGAGGTCTGCTAATTTGTAGGTTTGCTAATTATATCCCTTTCGTAAAGCTGCATTGCCCATTTTGATACACATTTACCACTGAGCAGAGACCTCACTGTCTTAGTACCGCCAGCTCAGTTCTTCCTAGCCCAGGATGTTTTATTACCTGGTTCCTGAGAGGTGCAGGTTTTCTTCCTGATTCTATGCTATCTTAGTAATAGGATAATCTGTTCTGACCTTGAAGTACACTGAACGAAATAAGGCAGAAATTAAGTAGATGGTGCAGGTGGACAGAAAACTCTGGTCCACGAATCCACGTAGGGAACGAGGCTATCTGCCTAGTACTCATCCTCACCATGGGGCTTCTGTGTGGGGGTCCAAGGTGGCTAGGCCAGATGTCACCACAACCCAACAACAGGGCAGAGGAAAGAGAGTAGAGGAAAATTGGTTACATTATAAAGTCCTGAATTAGATGCAACACGTATCATTTCCACTGTCTATTGACCAAAACTTAGTAACGTGCATATCTAGCTGCAAGGGAGGCAAGAAAATGTAGGCTCTAGCAGAGAATTCCTATTCCCAAGTCAAGCTTTAGAATTCTATTACTAAAAGGAAGACAGGGAAAAGAAATATAGGGATAAAATTGGTCTTCTTTTCTATGCCATTTCCTGCCACACTCCCACTACCCCAAATCTTCTCTCTCTTTGCCCCGAATACGAAGGAATAAGTTGTGTTTTCCTTTCGTCTGGTGTTTTAGTCTCCTTAGTCCTTAACCAAGTAGAATATCTCCTGACTTAATTTGTGTCTTTAAGTCTCAAAACTATACTGTAACACTCAAATCCCTCTATAACTATTCACTCTATAATCCACCACCTCTTCACTTGCTGAATTTATACTGGAACTTGTGAAGTATCCTGTCTTGTGCTGATACAAACATAAATAGAGAAATCTGGGTTTTGCCTTCGAGGGGCTTCCATTTCCTCAGTTACACATTGCTAACTCCTCTGTTCCCACCCAGGTCCTGTATTTCAGTCTTCACTTAGTGCTTCTTGATGGTTCATGTCCCGAAAATGTGATCGTTCTGGCGTTGTCCTTATACCCTGCTCTGTTTCCACCCAGAGCACCTCTTTATCACCACAAACAGTCAATTAATTTACATATTCACCCAACTATTCATTTGTCAAAAATCTAGGCTTGCTGCATGCAGACTGTCTTAGGCACCCATGAAGACAGGTAATAAACAAGTAAACTCAAGTGTTCTTATAAATCACACCAAGTATCTTGAGGGAAAAAGAGGTGGCCCTGAGAAAGAGTCATAAGGAAGACCTCCTTAGGCTGGGAGATGGTCTAGGACCTCGAGGCCAAACCCAAAACAGGAAGGAAGAGCAGGGTTGTCCCAGAAGCATAGGGAGGACATTATCTGAGGTACAGTATCCCCTATGGAAGCCCTGAGGTAGAAAAAAAAATTGGGGTATTCGAGGGACTAAAAGAAAGGCAATGTGACAGAGACGAATTGTTCAGCCACAGGAGATAAGAATGGGTGACGGAGGCAGTGCTGAGGTGGCAGCAGAACGCAGGAGCTTTGGAAATGAAAACCTACTGAAGGATTTCAACAGGGGAAGTGACATATTTGAACCCATGTTAAAGTTCACTTCACTGTGGGGGAAATGAGTGGCAAGAATGGAAGAAGAAAAGACTAATTAGAGCACCACTGTCATTCCCGAAGAACAGAAGTGGCCTGGATCAGGACAGACGTGGCGGTGGGGAGGAACCCTGGACCAAGGCTCCAGTGAAACTCACCGTCCTCGTGTTTTTGTAAATAAAGATTTATTGGAACATAGCCAGTCCCATTCATGTTTATATCGTCTACAGCTACTTTCTCTCTTCAGCGGGAGAGATGAGTAGTTGCAACAGGGACCCTGTCACCCGTGAAACCCAAAATATTTACTTTCTGGCCCTTTGGAGGCTCTGCTGGGTCCCACTCCGGACAGTAGCGTCAAAGGGTATGCAAAGCATAGTGGACGTTCGTCAACTCACCTGCTCAAAGCTTTTTCTAGTGCTTTTCTTTTTTAATTTTCTCTTTGCAAGGTAATGGCAATCTCCCCTTTTTGCCAGCTTGTGGACAAAAAAGGGAAGACTTCAAAAGGACGTGCTGTGAACCAAGGGAGCCCCGAAGGGGCAGGAAGGAAACCCAGGCCGCCATGGCCACGCGGAATTTCTGGTGGCGTCAAAAGCAGCCACTGACGATGGAAAGAAGCCATGCTGAGAGGCACTTTTCCATGAGAAATACCTGGATTATCCCCACACCTTCAGGTATCCTTGCAGCTGCAGTAACGTAGGCCCTGCACACGGAGCTAGCAACCTCCCAATCATCTCCTTGCTGGACCAACGTCACTCACAGCTCTGTTGTGGCTGGAAGGCTTTTTAATAAAACCGTCCGTAAAGATTACAGCATAAACCTGCGGGGCAGCCTCCTCGCTGCTTCCGTCTGTTTCTGCACCGGTTTCTCTCCCTTTTCCACAGAGAAGGTCTGAGTTTGCAAGCAGGCGCCTCCTCAGCTCTCACAGAGAACGGCTGAATGCAGCGACCTCTGAACACCCTCAGGGCCGCCGAACTCGGAGGGACTGATTTTCACAAGTGATGTGACACCCAAGTGCTCATGACTTTGGCTCCTTCCTCAGCACACACCCCTCTACTCCAGGCACCGGGCATTCTTCATTCAAGCTGGAAGCAGGACTGGTCTTCAGCCTTCTACTTTAGTCTGCCCTGCAGGCTGTATCCTCTGCAGGAAGGGTATAGGTAGCTCATCTGTCTTCCAGGCAAATAGCCACTGTGTTCCCCCCAAAGTCGAGAGTCCATTTTCACCCAGGAAAAATCACTTTAAATTAATTCAGGGGGAGATTGATCTGAGGAGAGAGATGGAATTCCTCCGTTTTAAGAGAGATTAACAAACCAAACGAATGGACACGAATGGCATGGTTCTGGCCCAGTGGAATGCTGGGAGTTTGTGTCTGGGAGGGGTGGTGAGCCGAGTCCAGATAACTGAGTTCATGGGGGTGTGGGCTCCATCTCTGAGGCATATTGATCTCCCAAGGGATCGTGTTGAAGTGCAGATTCCATTTCAATAGGGCTGGGGTGTGGCCTGAAATGCTGCAGTTCTAACAGGGTCCCAGGTCAGGCCCGTCCTGCTGGTCCACGGACCACGCGTTAAGTGCCAGCAGCAGAGGATCTAACTGTAGGGCCCATGTGGGTGTGGATTTAAGGTTCTGAAGATAACGAAGGTTACTTAGATCCATTTGGAGTCTAAATAATTCATCATAGGGGACTATGATGTGAGAGATTTCAGAAACAGAGTGCAGACTCAGGAAAGAAGCTACAAAGAATCGGCCAAAAGGTGGAGGGTTCTAGTGGACATGCTGGGTTTATCCACAAAAACCTTGACAGGGCGTGCTGGCCTCAGCTATCCAGGCAGAAGGGTGCATTAGACTGGCCACAGCAGGACCACAGCCAGGGAAGCAGGACCCCGAGAAGGGTAAACCCAGTCAAGTGTAGGGGCTGAGCCCCTGGACTCAACTCCCAGGGGCTCTGGACAGGAAATCCGGCTCCACCACGCTGAGACTCTTTTTTCTTGTCTATAAAAACTTACCTCATGGGTTTGTGGGGAGCATTAAATAAGACATCCCACGATGTCGTTTCGGGTTCTGATCCCTAGAAGCCGTCCCTGAGATGATGGTGTGTGTGACAGTAATTTATTACAGAGGGATCCCAGGCAAAACTGGTAGGGGTACAGAGAAGGGGGTCCTAGGAAGGGAAGGCCAAGTTCCACAAGAGTCACCGTACCTCGGTTCTACATAGAGTCGTCCCAAACCGGGAGCAGGGTGGCTGGATTGTTTATATCCTCAACCCCATCCGTCATGAAGGACTGCCTGCTGAGTGATAGCAAGTCTTAAGCATTTCTGGTTCTTTGCACACACCCCAAGAACAGAAGGTTCTAGAACCCGAGGGCAGACCTTTGACAGAGAGTCAGGGGCTGGTTGTCGTGAGCAGAAGCAACACCCGGAACTGTTCGCACAGAAATGGCACATGGTGAAGAGAGGCGTGTGGGAGCCACCCTGACGCGCTCCGTTCAGTCGTGCAAAGACCTTTGCCCGGTTCCCGGCCGGCCGCGATGACTGGTAAGTTACACAGGAGGAAACAAGGACAACGGACAGGAGGGAGACGACCCGTCCCTCTCACAGTGCGGGAGGCAGTGGGACCCTCGCAGAACCTGCAAACGCAACTCGTCGTTAGAAAACCTGGACTCCAGCTACCCAGGGACCCACGCGACCAGCCGTCCCTAAGACCCACCTATGGGTGTGGACCCAGAAGCAACTCCGTGGGTGCTCCCCGCCGTTTGGGGTACGTGGGCTCAGGCCCAACGAGGGAAGCGTTTCTAGACGTGAGTGGCCGTCCTTCACTGCGTGGGGTTGACGGCGTGGTGAGCCCTCGGGACTCCGTGTCCGCACCTGTGAGGGGGGGGTCCCCTCGCCCTAACGTTTTGTGATGTGACATCCCCCTGCACACCAAGCCGCACTCTCCGCGCGCCCCCAAAGTTAGGTGTTTTCCTTCTTCACCGAGACAGCGGCTCACGGCGTCCGTCGGCGTCCGGCGTCCAGCGTCCGGCTTCCGGCGGCTGCAGTGTGGCCTGGGCCTCTGCCCGTCCCCGACTAGTGTGACCTTCTCGCGTCTCTCTCATTTCTGTGCATTAAAAACAGCTGAAGTGCCCTCTTACTCTGATTGGGGAGATGATAACTTTCAGGATAGAAGGGTTAAGGCGTGAGATGAGAGGAAAAACCACCCCGACTCCGGCTGGATTTTGATGCTACGACAGACTCACCGAGACAGGGATGGGACCGTGTGTGCGTAAGCAGTGACTTGGCTCATTTACAACTCCTTTGTTTTCATTCTAGAAGAATGGGAAAGGAGAGACAGAAGCTGTGCCAGCACAGTTAGGAAGTGGGGCCAAGAGCCCGCGGGTAGGGGGCTCTGCTCACTGCGCCGGAAGTGAGCCGGCAGGGGGGGGGAGCAGGCATCCGTCCGCGCCATCGGGTGAGGCCGCAGCATTCCCAGCGCTCAGAGGCCACCTTCCCGGCCTGCAGCACAGCCGGGAACTCGGGGTGACCGAAGGGCAGTGGGTACAAGATTGCGATCGGACCGAGGACAGACCCCTGCCTCACACAGCCGGAGGGGTGGGCTTTGTGCAGCCAGATGGGCTGGCTGCCGGGGCCCGGAGGGCACATCGGGCAGCGGGTGGGAGCCCAGACCGTCCCGTGGTGCCAGGAACGGGGGCGGGGTTTTGACTCCCTGTTCTAGAACATGGCAGTGTTCGGGGAGGCGATAGGGTGAGGTCCAGGGAAGACAGAAGGTGAGGGCTGAGAGTCAGGGGGCCGTGGTCACGTTGCTGGAGCCACGAGGCAGCGCCCCCATCACAGGGTGGTTGGGGAACCACCACTCCACTCCTGGGGGGCCGCAGAGTGTGGACAGAGACGTGGTAGGCAGAGAAAGGGCGTTTGTTGATGAGGCTACCGGATGCGTTTCCATGAGAAACGACCACAAACTGGGCAGCTTAAAATGAGATTTACTCTGTAACCTTCTGGAGGCGAGAAGCCTGAAATCTGGGGGTCAGGAAGTTGGCTGCTTCTGCAGACTGTGGGGGAGGGTCCGTCGCAGGCGTCCCCCCGCTCGGACTGATGGCGGCAGTCCTTGGCGTTACCGCTGTGTAATCTCTGCCTCCGCTGTCACCCTGTGTTCTCCCTGTGTCTGCGTCTCTGTTTTCCCATCCTATAAAGACAGACACCATTGCATTAGGGTCCCCCCAAACCCAGTATGAATTCATTTAACCTAACTTATGTAGCTGCCAAGGCCCTATTTCCAAATGAAGTCTGAGATTCTGGATGGACTTGAATTTGGGAGAGGGGGATGCTGGGGTGGGGAGTGGGGTGAAGAGAGACCCTATTCAACCCAATGCAGTTACTCGAGAGAGTGAGCCTCTGTGGAACAATATAGAAACATTAGAGCAAGGACACCGGTTTGTGCTCTGGTTGGGGATACAGGGCTGAAGCCAACGTCTAACCATAAGACACAGCAAAACTCTGACGGGAGCCGCGGAATGGTGTCTCCGGTCCCATGTTTTAAGAAGTAAGCCCGATGGTCAGTTTCTGTGCTTAGCCCGAACCAGGGTTGAGCACCCACGGAAGGACCCTGTTTAAAAGAGCACACCTCTCCTCCCTCCCCAAGACGCTGGTCCAGCCCAGCCAGGGTTCTCTGGCCTTTCTCCTGACCACACCTCCTTTCTTCGTAAGAACCACCACTGTCCTGAGCCGTCTCGGCTACTCTGACAGTACCGGATTGCACGGAAACGCCAGGGCCGCTGCCTGCAAGCCGTCCACCTTTTATGGGTGAAGAGACCGGGCTGGGACATTCCTGTACTGTAACCGGGTTCCGGTGCTGCGTGCGCCTCCAGAAATCGCAAGACAAACAAGGTTGGTGGAAAGAAAAGTAAATTTATTCACAATTCTGGGGAGATGGGCGGACTCCTGTCCAGAGGCCATCGCCCCATAACAGCTCGGCCAAAAGGTTTTAGAGACAGACTTGTGAGAAGGGGCAGCCTTTTCAAACGAGAGGGGAGCTGGCCCAGCAGTTCCCGGGTGAGTTGAAAAAGAAGGTGCTTCCCAGTAGTTTCAGACCTTAGGGCGATCGCAGGCAGATGTCGAAGACTCCTTCCAAGTCAGCGTGAACAGTCATTGAAACTGGTACGTGTGGTAAACAGAGTCACCAGTCATTGCAACTGCATTAAGGAGGGAACAAAGAAAAGAGAAAAGGGTTAAAGGTTGTAAGCCAGGTTACAGTGTTGAATCGGACTAAACTTAGGGTGTTAGGTCCTGAGAGTAGAGAATACTATTCTCTATTGTCACCCTAACAATACTATTGGAAATTCCAATGACGTACTTGCACATCAGCCTTGGTTAGATTTCTTAGATTATTTTATAAATAAGAGGACACCTCTGAGACGCTGAGGAAGTTGGTACCTTTAGAGACATAAATAAAGACTCAGAGTCTGTCAAGGCAGGAAATGCAAGGCTCTCTCCTGAGCGGCTCTGACAAGGTTAACGGTGCCAACACCACAGAATAAAGGCGAGCACAGTCGGGCGGAAGGAGTGACGTGTTCGCCTCGGGGGTAGAAAAGTCGAATTTAGGTTCTGGAGCAAAGCAGATACAACCAACTAGGAGCAAAGAACTACTCCGAGGGCCCAGGCTCAGGCTGTTCAGACAAATGCAGACGCGTTTGCAGGTTAGAGCCAGTGGAGCCAGGGGCCATGGGAAGAACTCAGGAGACCCTGAGGGACGGGACACACAGATGTCAGCAGGGAGGGGAGTGCCTGGGGGCTTCATCCAGCAGAGTCCCCTGTTTTGATCCCTGAGCATAGGATCCCTGTTCAACGCCAACACAGCCCGAGCACCTCCTAGTGTGTAAAATCACAATGATGTGATTCTGCCCTTGGGATGGGGCTGAAGCTGGAGGGAAAGAAGGAAAAACAGAAAGGGAGATGAGACAAGCTAGTGCGTGCAGCCTGTGGCCGGGCGACCTCACACGTACGTAAAAGCACGTATTTGCTATCCGCTCCCTTCCCTGTGCACCGCTCCTCCTTCCTCGCGCGTCAGTTTTCACCTGCTTTCTCTGGAAGTTTCCCCTCCGGTTAGGAATAGTCGCAGAGCAGTTACCGGGCCTCTTTTCGCTTATAAAACAGTGTTTACGTCACTCGATCCTTTCCACAGCCCTGTGGTGTAAGGGTCACTGTTGACCCGTTTTAACGAGAGAGTAACAAGCGCGGACTCACAACTCCGTGCTGTTCCCCCAGGGGAAGCGAAGCTCCTCCGAAGAGTGTCCATCAGCTTCAGAGGCAGCCGACCCAGCGCTGATGACCTTTCACTTTGCCTCAAGGCCAAGGTCAGCTACAGCCCTGAGGCGGGGACTCCCGCAGCCCTGAACAGGGACTGATGACTCCAGCTCTGCTTCTGAAGGCACACAGGGCAGACAAGGGACGTCAGGAGTACCTCTGCGGCCTCCGTCACCCTCCATTGCCTGCTGTCCCCGAGACGCTTGCAATTGTGGGGCTTTCTTGGCTTTTCACCCCATGAAAGGCTTTTCATGCCAGCTGCCCCAGCCCCGTGGGGAGCTGGGCGGGAAGGGAAGGGGAGTCGGTGTGAGGAGCGCCGGTCTGCGTTTCCGTCTCCTCCTGGGGCTGCGGCGCGGCTCCCCGAACGGGCCGCACTGCGACGCCAGCCCTGCTCTCCAGGCTGCGGAGACCCCATCCCCGGCGCCTCCCTGCCCCGCTCCTGGACGTGCCTTCTGCTCCACACACGTGTGACGGATGTGCGTGAAAGAGAGAGAGAGACTGGGCTCAGGAGAGGAAGAAACAAAGGGGCGTCCCCGGGGGGCTGCAGAAGGCCAGCGCCAGCCCATGGGGGTGCCCGCGTGGTTGGCAGAGTGGGGACCCCCGCCAGCGTGGCGCATTGAGTCGCCGAGTGCCCCGGGCGCCAGCGCAACGGAGCCCTGAGCACGTGCTCAGGGTCCCCGCGGAGCCCGGCTCTCTTCTCAGAGACGCAGCGAGTGGCCGTCGGAGACAGAAGCGCCCGTAGACACCTGGGCCAGCTAGGAAGGCGGCAGCTGTCCCTTTTTACTCCATGCCGTTGGGCTCGGAAGGCTGCCTGGGCTGGGCCTTTGGGCAGAGGCGCTGGGGAGTGAGTTTGACGCAGGCAGCCTTTCCCAACTGTTAGGAGGAGGAGGAAGGTCGGCCTCAGTGACCCTCCCCTTGCAAGGCTACACGGAGCCGCTGGTGACAGTGAACCCCGCTCTGGAAATTGCTGGCGCCCCGGCTTGTTTGCCCGCAGCGCTCCTGTATTGTTGTTGTTGTTGTTGTCGTTGTCGTTGTTGTTGTTGCTGTTGCTGTTGTTATTATCATTAGGTTGGTTCCCTGGCCGGGAATCGAACCCAGGCTGCAGCGGTGCCGCAGCGCCCCTCTGAGCACCCCTCCTGTCAGCGCCTGTCCCTCCCTTCCCTCCGGCCGTGTGGCAAACGCGACAGCACTCAGCTGTGCGTGCTCTGAGCCGGGTCTCCAGTCCCAGCTGCCACCCGGCTCACAGATTCCAGACCCTCGGGCCGTGGGCGGGGACGTCGGAGAAATGGGACAGAAGTGAGGAAGAGAATGGGAACTCCAGGTAGGGACCCGCCCTCCCGAGGGCCGGTGCTTTGGGTTTAATTTCAACCATCGGGGTGCGGAAGGTGCCTGGCAGCCCCCCGATTTGGTCCCTCCTCCCTAGCCGGTGCGTTTCCCCGCCCCCGCTCCTCACGCCTGCCGCCTGGGTCCCTCATCCCCCAGGAGTGGCACCCGCGTGCACATGTGCTGACAGTGGAGTCGGTTTGGGAACCAGAGGTCCTTTGAGAGTGGATATGTCACAGCTTAGCCAGGGTCCCCAGTTAAGGACTTGGACGGAAGTGACGGCTTTCGCCTTGACGGATCCGGGAATGTCAGTGCCTCTCCTGGCGCCCTTGATTTTGGGGGAGGGGGAAACGGAGGGAACCTTCTTTCAACGGGCCAGTAGTAATAAGCAACCTGTTTAAAAGTCATGAATAAGAGATTGTACATAATCTCTGGGCTGTGAATTATGCACAGGCTCTGGCCGGGGAGACATAGGCACCTTCCCACTTGACTCACCTCTGCCAGCTCACCGTCACTGCCGAGGTCCTTCCGCATGCATCGTATCGTACTGTCATCTATTAAAAAGGACTTGGTCCGGGCAAGGAGGGCTGCTAAGATTAAACACCCTTGACTTTGGTGACCTTGTATAATTCTTAAAATTTCTCTCCCTTGATACTTCATTTCAAATCAGCTCCACTAATTTCCACTTCAAAACTCCTGACAGAGACTTCGATAGCAAATCCAAGTTGCTAACCAAAAGGGGTAAAAAAGGAAAAAAAAGGAAAAAAAGCCAGTTAAGAAGTGGGCAGAGCGGGAGAAAAGGGAACCGCTTATGTGACAACCAGTAAGCATCCTTGATGAATATCTGGAATTAGAGGAAAACCCAGCTGCCGCCACCAACAGTCGGGTGGCCAGATCCTCTGAATAAACATGAGTGGCTCTATCGCGGACAGCCATCACTTCTCGGGGAGCCATGTCCTCCACACGAGTGCGGCCGCTTGGCCCCCGTCTCATTCCAGCTCTGCGCAGTGTGCATGGAGTTCTGCACCGCCCCATCTTGCACGGGCCGGGCCGAGCCTGACGCGTCCCAGACTGGGCAGCCGGTCCAGGCTCGTCGCTAACACCGACGCTCTGGACACGGTGTCTTCACCGTCTCAGGAGCCTCAGGAACACAGGGCTTCGGGGTCTGGTCAGGGGTCAAGCTTGTGACCCCGTTTCCACCAGAGAGAACTCCTGCTTGTCTCTGCATTGGAGGCGGAAATGATGGAGTCGGGGTGGCAGGGAGACAGAAATGGTGCCCGGCGACATACCACAGCACTCACGATAACGCCAGGAATTATTTTATCCTCTCTTGCCTCTAAGTGGAGCTGCCCCCGTGTGATCTCCAGCAAACACTAATGGTCCATATTTTATTTTATTTTTCTAAGTAAAATAAAGGAACGAGAGTGCAGGAGCACCCACGTTTGGGTCTGCCCCAAATTTACACGTTGAAACCTAGTCCCCTGTGCATCTGTACTTGGAAGTGGGGTCTTTGGGGTGCGATGAGGTCACGAGGGTGGAGCCGTCATGAGTGAGATTACTGTTGGGGGAGCTTTTTCAGCCCCTTCCGCCATGGGAGGCCGCAGCAAGAAGACAGCCCTCTGTGAACTAGGAGGCAGGCCGTCACCAGGTACTGAATCTTCCGGAGCCGTGGTCCCACCCTTCCAGCCTCCACAACTGTGAGAAATAAATTTCTGTCCCCGATAGGCCCCCAGTCGATGGTATTCTTTCATAGCAGCCTGGACAGACTGAGACAGGGGAGACTAATATTTTTGAGCAGGCAGTGTGTGCCACATTCTGTGTAAAACACAAACCCTGACCTGGTGACACCGAGTCTCTGGGAGCCCGGGGTTTCCCCTCATGTCACAGCAGGGACGTCTCGGCACGTGGAACCTGACTGGGCCTGCGTCAGAGCTCAGCAGTGGTGCGGCTTCTGCCCCCAGCGAGTCCCCAGCCGTGCTCGGGGCGTCAGGCCGGGGTGCGTCTTCCCGTCTACGTCCCAAAGGTGCTTCCTCCTGTCTTGCCGACACTCTCCCCCTTACAGGGCAGGAGCTTCCCACTTCTCTCTCTCCCTCCGAGGTTTCTCCAATACATCTTTAAAAAGTAAGTGACATTTCAACCTTTTGGAGAAATACCGTCTGTCCTTCGGGACTGTGGCCTGTACTGTCCCGTCGTGACGGGCATCGATCCGGATCGCAGCAGGGCCAGGGCGAGGTGGCGAGGAGGCATTCAGCCTCATGGCCCAAAGTAGGGTGCTCCCTAGCTGAAAACGTCTTTTCATAAATTCAGATACAATGAGCTATGTTATCCATACGCCATGCTGTAATCCACTCTGTCTCCTGGGGGGTTCCCCGTTACATATTGAATATTTGGGGGTTTGCGTGAAAGCCTTTAATTATCAAATAGTGTTAGGGGAATGCGTGTGTAATGAGGAAATTGGCAGGCATCCCAGAGTGATCTAGGGGCTGCGATCCAGAATGCTAAGCCACCATTCAAAATGTAAGTAATTAAAATTAATTAAAAATCATTAGACAAACCTTCATTTTTGCAATTTCAAGGTGCAAGCCAAGCCACCAGAGCTCATAAAGAGTGTGCATGCTGTTGCATCTGCTCGATGTATTTCAGTGACCCGATCAGGGCTGAGGAACGGAGCTGAAGGAAGTTGGATCAAAGTCCTGTGGTGAGCCAGAACCTTTGCTCAGGAAAAGCAAGGACGTGCCCGTGCAGGTGCACCGTGCACTGATCCACTCGCTGTCATCCTCGGTCAGTGGGGTGCGTTCTGTCGGCTCAGCACCGCCCAGGGGCTCGGCCACAGCAGCGGTGGACAGAGCGCGAGACCTCACCTCGAGTTGCTTATGATCCAGTCTGGATGCGGGGGAGGATGGACCAGAAAACAGGAAGAGCACAAATGAGGGAGTGTCGGAATGCATCATGCATTCAGTCAATACAGGGACAGGCTTTGTGCTCAGGCACGTAGCGACGCTAGCTGACGAGATGCTTGTTAGGGATCCACGGAAAAGGTGACTCCTAGCAACCCTGGGATGGGCACGATGAGACGACATCCAATTAGGGAAACCTTCATAACCAGGAAATAGTTGTTCGCAATCAGTCGTGTCCTAGATGATTGGGATTCGCAGTCAGAGAACTTTTCGGGTAAGCAGCGAGCCGGGAGGCCCTAACCTCCATTTCAGAACCACAAGCAAATGAGAATATCAGTTATATAATTTCTACACCACCTTTCTGTTAGAGTGTCATCCCCCTTACTGCACTGGGGACAGATGGCTCAGAGGCGCATGCTCCTCATGCAGATCGGAGAGTCTGAGGGGGCAGCACGTGGAACTGGAGTTGGTGCAGGGTCCAGGGATGCCCTTGGTTACGTAGAAACAGAATTGCCCCTTTCCTAGGTCACGTCATGTGGCCCGTGATGGGCACAGGCTTGGCCAGGGGGTTTCTGTGCGTTGCGTCTCGCCTCCTGTGTGGCACGATCCTCCTAACTCTCGGGCATGTCGGCAGAAGGAAAGTCGGCGAATGGGGCAGCGTCTTGAAGCCGGCCTCGAGTTGACTGATGGAGGCGCCTCGTCATGTTAGCACGTAGCCTGGCTACCTGCACAAAGGATGGAATACTCTCGCTGTGGTCACTTCTTACGAATGGTGTGAGGGCAGACAATGCGGACTAAGCAGGTGCGCGGATCCAGCTCAGGCATCTCTGGGCCCGGACCCTGAGCCAGGCCAGGGGATGGGCCTGGGACCCTGGCGAGCCGCTAGGAAAGCAGAAGGGACACATGGGGTACCATGAATTTAAGGAAAAAGGCCAAGTTCAGACTTTAGCCATCAGAGCAGCAAGGGCGATCCGTCCAGGTTAGTGGCCAACTGGACGGCCAGGCAGGGACAAGGACCAAAGAAGAGGACATACTACACAAGCAGAAGAAATGATCGCAAGCAGCGGGGCGGGACTGCACTTGGGGTTCTGCAGGTACAAAACAGAAGACTGGGTGCCCTCCCTGCTCCGCAGACGGAATGGTGCGCCCCCCGCCCGGGTTCTCAGAGGCCCCTGGGTCTGGGCGGTGCGGGCCGGGCTGCCAGGCACATTGCACTGCCATGCACAGACCGAGTGGCTACAACCCTGCGCCCAGCAGAAACACCGCAAAGGTCGCTTTTGCAGTGATGACGGTTCTTCGGGGTGCAGCAGGTGGTTGGCACACGCACTCCGCACCCGGGCTGGACCCTCTGGTGACTCTGTTGAACGACATTGCTTCTCTTCTTAGAGCAACACCCGCGACCCACTTGCATACCTCGGGGGGCGGGGGGATCCGCCACGCTTTGAAAGCAGCCCGGAATGCACTGTCCTGGGTCATTCCCCATCAGAGCCGTAGCCAACCCGGTTCTGATGGGCGAGCCCCAGGTATTTCGAGCTACGAAACCCCGGGCGTCGTGCTGTGGACCAGCGTGGCGAGGCCTGAGGCTGGTGCCTTGCAGAAGCAGGGGACGCGTGTGGTTGGCCCAGATGAGGGCAGGACTTAGGCCAAAGTGAGTCCCCCGTATGTGAGAATGGGGTGCCTTGTCTCCCCAGAGAATTCAGTCTGGAGCGTCAAGCAAGCCGAGGGGCGCTGTCGTGCTGTACAGCCCGTCGGTAGGAACGCTTTTTGTGTCATCCAAAGAGGTGCCGGAAGAGGCTGGCTGCTAACCTGGACCCCTCGCGCCCTCCCCCTTGGGGACAGACGCATCTGCCTTCGTGCACAGTGCCGTGGCCCACGAGTGGGATGAGGCGGTTTTCCTTCTTTGTCAGTAAAAAGTACATGCATTCTAGCCGGTACGTTGGCTTTGGGGTCAGTTCGCAGACACCTCCCAGTGATGCCACTCGCTGAGTGCCGCCTGGGCTGGGCGCTCTTCCTGGGCGAGCTCACACGGCCGCCCCAAGAGCCCGCCGGGGTAGATGCTGCCGTCCCTGTGGCACTAGGAGAGGAATCCAGCCTCCCCCGTGTGGTTAGGTCACAGACCCGCGTCCCCATGTTTAACGAACACCTGGACTGGGAAACCAGGAGGGTCACGATCGGAAAATAATCTCTAATGGCGGAGCGTGAGCCTAGTTAGGAGTGAGCTGCACGGTGCTTTTTGCCCAGAAAGCATTCCCTGCTGAGAAATAAATCAGTGAGGGGGAAAGAAGGAAGGAAGAAAGAGAAAAACCAACAACAAGGGGTATTGCGTGCCCCCTCCGGGCGGACCCTTGACGTACCTTTCATTCCTGTGACGTCTGAGACTGGCGTGGATGCCATGCTGGGCCTCAGCAGGAATGGTATCGTTGCGTGTCTTATTGTGACGTCTACCCTTTCACCCCCTCTTCTGCCCACTCGGTGAGCTATAGCACAGGCGTGTCCACCCTTTGGGCTTCCCTGGGCCGCGTTGGAAGAAGAACTGTCTTGGGCTGCACATAAAATACACCAGCGATAGCTGATGAGCAAAAAAAGGGAAAAGGTTGCAAAAACAATCTCCAGCTGTTTTAAGAAAGTTTACAGGGTTGTGCTGGGCCGCGTGCAAAGCCGTCTGGGCTGCGTGCGGGCCGCGGGCCGGATAAGCTTGTGGTACAGCAGTTAATCATCCGATGTGACATTTATGGTTCGCTCTCTAGGTGACAGTCTCTGTGTTGAGCTCTCTGTGTGGATTTTCTTTTTTAATCCAAAACAGAAAACAAACAGACAAAAAAAAAAATTGAAGAAGGAGATAGTATTATTATCCCCATTTCGTGAATAACAATTTTTTCCTGATCTTATTCCTCCGATGCACTGAAATATTTCCCCGTGGATTCGGGGATTAGGACCTAGGAGAGAACATGGGTGGTCCTAAAAGCAAAACCGTGAACACAGACACAACCCCCCCACGCCCCTCAACACGAAGATGCTTCCTTTGTCTGCAGTTATCCTGCCCGTTGTGGGTCCACAGCAGCCTGAGAGTCAGGGCACAGGAGGAGGTGGCCAGATTATTTAGACTCTCCTAGCGCAGCAGGTGACGAGTGACCCTGGCCAGCGGGCAGGACATGCCCGTTAGTGCCTCTGTTGAGGTGCTGATAGGGCAGCCCCATCCCCAGCTCCATCCCACCCCTGTCGGTCTTGTTTGAGCCAGCAGAGACCAGGGACAGTGCCAGAATGAACGTTACAGCTCCGGGGCGAGGCTGCCTTCACCCCGGCCGCCCGCAGCACGCAGGTTGTCATGGAGGCAATGCACCTGCGATGGCGGTTTTACATGGGGTCCTCCGGGGCGCTCCGGTTTGCAGACCCGCCTGTTCTCTGGCCGGCTCCATCCTGCCATGCAGGGGCCACCGTTCCTGAGCTCTGCTGCAGCTGTCAACATGGGGACAGGGTCTGCAGTTCTCAGGGGGAGCCTCAGAGGACTCCAGTGACCCTGGCAGCTCCGTGGGGTTGAAACTTGAGCTCACGGATGATGTTGCCTGCAGATAAGACCAAGGGACGCATGCGCACAAGTTGCAAACAGCTTTTAAAGGTCGTGTCCGTGTCCCTGTCTCTGCTTTGTACCATCACAAAAGCATTGCAGACTGAAAACTTCTCTGGTTTTCAAAACCTGCCAAGTATAAAATTGTGGGGGGGAGTTTAGCTTAACAACTTAGGTGACCAAAAACATTAAAAGGTTTCCCTGAGTCCACCCTTAGGTCATACGCCCCAGGAACCCACACTCTTCCCTCCTGCTCTGCCTCCTGGGGCGGCCAAGGGCATTTCACTGGCACCTGGAATCATTTGGTGGGATCTGGGATTCAGTTCATGACAATAAGTGTTGCCTGACTTCCTGTGTGCCTGGTACTGAAATCGGGCCAGGGGGTCACAGAGTTGACAAGACGGGCTTCCCCCGCTGATGGGGCAGGAGGTGGTAACCGCCCAGGTGCAGCCAGGTGATGCCGTGGTGGAGACAGGGACACCGGGGACGGGACCTGCACACATTGGCACCCGGTGCGGGGGCAGCCGGAGTCCGGGCGAGCTGTGGCCGCGTGTCTGCGAGGAGGAGGCCTCAGTGGGCTGCGGCGGTGACTCTGGGCCCCTGCCTCCGGGCTGGCGCCGCCTGTGCCCTCTGTGCGGCCCACTCTTCACCCTCAGCGTTCGTGCCTCCCGCCGTCCACTCATCTGTCTAATCGATATTTATTGGACACGTCCCCACTGTGCTCCTGAGGCTCGAGTGGGGACCCGGCGGGGAACAAGACAGACGGACAGGCGGATGTCCACCCTGGTGCAGGCGGATGTAGAAATAAGAATAATTAGCTAACCAACGCGTTTTGAGCAAAATCAGTGCCGTCAAATCCCGCAGGAAGGACGTACTGGGAGGCCCCTCGAGGACCTGACAAGGCAGTGCAGGCCGTAGTGTGAGCACCCGAGGTCATCTGAGGAAGCGGCTTCGGCCGGGCCCCGTCCCTTCACTCTGTCGCCACATGCTGCTTTCTCGTTCTCCGTAGCACCGATGTCACCTAGGCGCACCGGACATTGCATTACATTGTTTATCGTCCGTCTCCCCTGAATGGAAACTCCGTGAGGACAGGGAGTTTGTCTCATCCCAGGCCCCAGTCCTGGTACCTAGAACCATGCCTAGCACACGATAGGCACGCCACGTGCCCTATCATCTATTTATTATCTATCTATTATCCTCTGTCACCTTTCTATCTATCTGCCATCTACCTGTCTATCTACTTAGTATCATCTATGTATTACCTGTCATCTGTCATCCACCTATCTATCCGTCTGCCCATCGATCATCATCATCTATTTGTCATCTAATATTTTGAGATTCATACATGACACAAGTATCAACAGTCCCCTCCTTTTACTTGCTGACTAGTATTCCGTGGCACTGACAAACCAGTTTGTTTATACAGGGCTGTGGCTGGACATTTGGGTTGTTTCAGTTTTTTGACTATTGCACATAAAGCTGCTGTGAACATTCCTGTAAACGTCTTTGTGTGGACGTCTGCTTGTATCTGTGTCGGAAAAGCGAATTGGCTGACCCTTCCGGTCAGTATGTGATGAGCTCTGTGAGTAACCGCCACGCTGTTTCCCAAAGAGTTTGTATCGTTGTCACCCCGCCAGCAGCGTGTGACAGAGTTCTAGTTTCTCTCGCACTTGTACGGTCGCCGTCTTTAATTTTAGCCAGTCTAACAGGTGTGCGATGGTTTCTCACTGTGATTTTAATTGGCAGTTTCGTAGGAACTAATAATGTTTATTAAGCTTCTTTTCACATGCTTTCTTCTTTCTCTGAAGTTTTGAAAAAAACTATTTGTCTCTAAGAATTCATTAGCTTTTCTAGGCTATCATAGATAGATAGATAATAGATATATAAATAGATAATAGATGATAGATAATGGGTACATAGATACATAGATAGATACATAGATAGGCAGGTACATCGATTAATAGATGATAGATAGATAGTATTGAGTGAATAAACAATTGTGTTAATGAAAGGATCCAGAACAACAGCAACAACAACACAGAATGTGTGATTCCATTTATATAAAATTCTACACAGAGCAAACCAATCTACGGTGCCGGGAGCCGGTCAGTGGCTGGGGCTGGGAGGTAGAGCCCAGGAACTTTTGGAGGTGGCAGAGAGGTTTCTGGCCTTGCGTGTAGTGACACTTTCATAAGTAAATACATGAAAATGTAAATGGTAAAAGGAAACACTTAATTGGTAAATTTAAAGATGTAAAGTTTATCGTATGTCAATCATACTTCCATTAAAAATAAAAAATATTAAATGCTAAATTCTTTAAAATGTCAAGATTGCTCTGTGAGTATGCAAGTCAGGCAAGACAGCTGTGTGTCTTACAGACTTAACTGTAGGAACAAGGCATCCGCCCCTGCCTGGAAGAGGTAATAAGAATATCCGATCTATGTTTCCGTAAGGCGGTGTTGTTATCTACACACTCCGACACCCTTTTGTGGGATGGGTTCTTTCTCAGAAACCCAGTTCAACTATTATTTATTGATATATCATTGCCTTTGAAAAGCTTCTACTGGCACAATTTATTAAGATTTTGAATACGAAAGCAAAAGAGAGTATCAGTACGTATGGAGAACTTGCTACGTGTCTACAGCTGAGCCCCGTCACACGTTGTCCCAGCTACGCCCCACAGCAGTGATACGGCTGGTGCTTTCATCACCCCCCATTTCCAGGTCATACAATTAGATCAGGAATTGAATGACTTGTCAGGTAGCTGAGGACACAACCAAAGTTTGAAGAATAGGTCTATTTGGTTGTTGAGTTTAAATTCTCAATCCCTCCCCTACTGACAAAACACGTCTGCTTCATGGAAGAATCGGGGCCGGGTGTAGGGCAGATATTGAAGAGACAGAGTTGAGCCTAATGCTAAATAGTCACTATTAGTGAAATGCGTGCTTAGTTGGAATATTAATTTCCCAAATCAAAAGTACGCAACAATGATGACTGTTCCAAGTATATATTTAGATATCCCTGAAACCATCCTCGTCCTGTCTCGAGGGGGACCTCTTCCACTTCTCCCCGTGCTCCCATAGCCAGTGGCACCGTTGTCTCTGATGCACAAGCACTTAGCCTCGCGGCTGGCTGATCCACCTGGCTTGTGTGGTCCACGCGGCAGCCTGGGTGATGACCTTGAACCTGAACTAATATCTTGCGGCTTTTTAAATCTTCCTAATGGTTTCCCCGGGACACTTGACATCCAACCACCTAATCCTGATTTGATCTCATCTTAGGCCAATCCCCGGGGCTCTCTCCTCTTCAGTCTCAGCCACCTCCCTTCTGTGCCTCAACCACAAACGTGAGCCCCCGTCGCAGCGCCGTGGTGCATGTCGGCCACTCTTCCTGAGCCATCCTTCCTGAAGGTTTCTGTGCGGTTCACCTTTTCTCATTCCGGTCTCAGCTCAGACGCAGGCCTTCCCTGGAGTCCCTACACAAAGAAGTCTCGCGCTTGACCCCAGGCTATTTTTTCCAATATCCCCCCCACCAAGTTTTGTTGTTTTCGTGGCATTTACGACTATCTGAAATGAATTACTCCTTTACGTGGTTATTCTCTGGTTGTGGCCTCTCCTCAGTAGGGAAGTGTCCGTCTTTATTTCCCGTTGCATCCCAGTGCCTAGAAGGAGTCGGGCACCTGATAGTTGTATAATAAATGTGGAATGAAAACACTGACCGCAGACAGACCTTGGAGGTGTTGTGGGTTCGGTTCCAGGCCACCACAGTAGAGGGAGCATCGCAGTCAGGCGAGCCGTGATCTCTTTGCTGGTGAAGGGCCTCGCCTTCGATCTGTCAGAAATGCAGCCTCTGGAGGCCCAATGAAGCGGGGCAGAACGAAACGTGGGGTGCCCGTGCGGGAAGAACACACCGTCTGCAATGAGGGGTGATCACAAACTTCACCCCTAGGTATTACCGCCCCTCATCCGACCTTGGCAACCACCAGTGACCTTCCACCTTGGACTGTGACTATGACCGATACGTCAGATTCTTTGTTGATAATTAGTTTTCTACTTTTTTAAGTTTAAAATTCCATGTAGTGAGTGACACCACGTGGACACTCCCTGTGACATCCAAATCTGACGTGACATCCAAACGACAAAATGCCCTTTGCTTTGGGTGACCTAAACGAGCCGTGTGATGCCACCTTTTACGATCCCGTAGCGCTGCACAGCCCCAGCACAGCCTCAGGGCTGGGGGTGCAGAGCTCGCTTTACTCCCCACTTGCTCTCCCTTTGAGCCTTCCTTCTAGGATGATTTGTTTGTGAAATAACCTAAACTCTCAACTGGTTGAATATTCACAACTGCTCCGAGCATCACACATCATCTGCTTCCTCGGCGCTCTTTGAGGATAGCTCTTCCTTGGATTCCAGAACCTGCCGACTCACCCCTCTGCCTGCCAAGAATCAGCCGCATCAATGAAAGCTCAGAAGCTCGGCTGCGAAGAGCCCAAGTTTCCACCCATTATAATCAATTAATAAATGATGGTGGGGCCTCAGCAGCCTGTATTCTTAGGGGGTCTAGCCACGGCTTTCTGGAACCCAGGTTTTAGGTGGCTCGCTTCAGTGCTGGGCGAGACGCACTGAAAAGAAATCTCGCTCCCAACGTTGCCGGGACCGGGGACAAACAGGCTGACCGGCCTGAACGCCGCAGCGCGTCTTTAAAAATCTCTTGGTGAGGCCTGTTTCCTAGCTGCGGAGCACCAGACAGGAAACAAAGCATCTTCTTGCTTTCTTTTCTTTCTTTTTTTTTTTTTTAAACAAACTGTTCCTTGGCGGTCTCTTTGTAGCTGGGTGCTGTTGACAACACAGAGAGAAAAGAGCACCCACACAGTGAAGCCAGCGCCCTGCCCACGTGCTGCCAGTGTGGGCAGGGGTCACTCCCACAGCAAAGGCGTTGAAGAAACACAGTGGCTTTGTCTTCTACCTTTCTGGAGGCACAAAACAGGAAGGGACGGGGTGCTGTCCTCCCCCCGCCCGCACCCCACTCCCCCTGCCCCCTGGCTGCCCCTCGCCTCGCCCCTGCCCGCCCCAGGCATGGCGCTGACTGGCATTTTGACCGTCCAGACTGTCGTTTGTATCCACCACCCAGAGCTGCGGCTGCACAGAGCGGCTTTGAGCGTCTGTCACAAACCGTTTCAGCTGGAAATGCAACCCCCTCATTTGTAGGTAATGGAAGTTCAGAGTGGCACTCCCAGGGATGCTCAAGGGGCAAAACAGGGGGTCCTTAGGAAGGTGGGGGTACCAGTCTCCTCTGAATTGATGTCACTCAGGAGTCTTGAAAGCCCTTCAAGCTACTTCCCGGCAGAGCACTCCCTCGGGGCCACTCGGAAAGGTGCGTGAAGGGCCTTGGCCATGGCAGTGGGCACTGAAGAGGGAGAACGGACCGTGGCCCATGCCTGGCTGCACACACAGATGCGCGTGGGGACGTGCGTGGACACAGGGACAACCGGCAGAAGAACTTGAACTCAGCATGGATTTTAAGAATACTTGTTGAATGAATGACTACATAATGAAAGGCTTATGATCTGTGGTGGCCTGTAGTTTCCAACCACAGTAGCCTTCTTAAGGTCACCACCCTCCGAGGAACACTACTATTTAGTCTAAGAAATCCAGCTAAAATACGCACCGGTCTCTCCCAAAGGCCGCCTTTGTCTGCCAGGGGCATCCTTCCTCCAACAAGGGAACCCCACGGACTCCGGGGGGGCAAACACGGGCTCACGTCCTGAATCCCGCCTCAGTCACTGGGGAGCCCGGGCCTCCAGGCCTCCTGCAGCGGAGACAGGGTAAATGTCCTCACGGGGTGGCAGCGATGCCCCCAGGGTCAACCTGAGTAGCGGCGCTTTGCACACCGCAGGGCCCCACGCGAAGCCCCTGGCCGATCGGTCCCTGCGGCTCTTTTCGGCTGAGAACGCGCGTTTCCTGTTCAGACGGGCCGGCCCCGGATGGAGGCTGTCCCGTCCTGTCCCGTCCCGTCCTGTGCCGTCCCGTGCCAGGCAGGCGGTGGTTTCTGGGCTCCGGACACTGCGGGGAGAACAGGGGGCCGTCTCAAAGGGTGAAGGGGGGACCCCTTCCCGAACGCATGCGCTCCGGCTTCGGGCAGCTGTGCGCGAACTCGGTCATAGACGAAGCGTCACATGACTTGCTGGACGTTCATACGTGCGCGTGTCCCACGAGAACCTGACACCCGGGTCACGCTGCAGCCCGGGTCGCTGATCCAGGACGCTGTGGGAGCAGACGGCGGGCCGAACGAGGGCAGCGAGAATCGGGCGAACGGCGCTCCTGTAAGATGCGTGTCCATGAACTTGGGAGGCTGGGGACTTGGGAAAAGGTGTGTGTGCGGGGGGGCGTGAGTGACCGTGAAGCAGGCGTCGTCAGGACACCGTCCTGGGGCCACAGCAGCCCCCGGGAGGGGGTGTTCCGAGGGGCGGGGGCCTCTTTTCCCAACGTGGAAACAGACTGGCAGCTTGCGGATCCTGAAATGTTTTGACGTGTGACTCAGATTTGACTCGCGGGCTTCCCAGCTGGCGACAGGGTGTCAGCACACCCACCGTGAAGGCCACTCAGTGCCACTGAACTTGAATACGTGCCTTTCGGTCAAAAGTTTTCTCTTTGTAAGAAGTCCATACTGTGCTTCACCTCAGCCTGGGTCAAGGGGCAGCAGAGCCCTCCTTGTGGTCTAGAATGTCTAGAGCCTATGGGCTCTCCATGTGTCACTGTTGTCACCGTGGGCCCTCCACGTGTCACCGTGGGCCCTCCATGGGTCACCGTGGGCCCAGGCTCCCTGGGTGCAACAGACAGGGCTGTGAGGGCCTTCATCCCTGCTTTAGAGCAGGGTGGTTGTCAGGAGTCATAGAGACACACAGTGAAATTTCTGGAAGGGATCTCAGGGCTCATTCAGTCCAGTGCCTGCACTTTTCAGATAAGAAGCTGAAGTCCAGGAAAGACAAGAGGGTGCTCAGCCTGGGGCTCCCTGTGAGCAGTTAGATGAGAGCCTGGCCGTCTCGATTTCCAGGCCTGCGGTCTTTATGAAGCGGGAAGCCTGTCACCCAGTTTTCTCAGGAGAGCACGGGGTCATTGTTTTCGGCACGCAGTCACTTCCTGTAATCTTGCATCGGGTTCCCTCTCTCTACATGTCCGTCAGCCCAGCAAAGACACAGAAATACGCCACCCACAGCCAAATACTTCAGGGGAAGGGCCGGCGCGCGTGACCAGGACCGCGAGGGGCCCAGTGTGAGTTTTCCCCTTAGCTTGCGCCCACAGTGCCAAGCTGGCTCAGCCCACAGGCAGACACAGAGTGACCTGGTCGCTAGTGCGTCCCTCTGACGCCCCTGCACTGCTTCACGGGCGTGGGAGCCGTACTTCTCAGGGCGGGAGGGGGGGGAGGGAGGAGGGAAAGAAGAGAGCGGGAGGGGACAATGGCAGCAGTAGAGGAGGAGGGCGCCAGTCATCGCTGGCGTCCCCAGAAGAGAAGGGACCCGAGCCAGCCCACTGGGCAGAGTCTCTCGGCAGCGACACCCCGGTGCCTCACTTAGGTCTCAAGCCCTGGGATAAGTTTTGCTTCCCCATCTCTCCAGCCGGAATAGGACTCACACCTCTCTCTGCCTCAGCTCTTCCCTCCAGCTCCGATCTGGGAAGCAGCGTCTTCCACACCTACCGTCGTGGCGTGTCTGGCCCCCTCCCCTGCAGCCTCGACTGTCACGACGAGTTCTGACGTTTGCTCAGCTGCCAACACGTGGCACCACTTCCCGCGCAGCCCCCACGCGCTCTGGGATGGTGTCGCGTCCCCCAGAGCTGCGTGGGGGTCCGGGCAGCTGCTGCCAAGGGGCGTCAGAGCTCCCAAGGCTCCCGGGAACCTGGCAGCGAGCGATCAGGCTGCTCCCAGACCCGTCACCTGTTAGGCACATGTCACGCTGACCCCCCCTGATGTCAGACCCAGGTGGTCTTCCCAGGTGCGGAGACGTTATTGGAGACGTGTGATTTATCTGTGGGCGTCGGAGCCCCTCAGCCCCAGCTGTCAGCTTCTCCCCAACACGGGGCCGTGAGCCCTCACCGGGGACGCCGGGCGCCAGGGCTTCCTGAACGCGACGCTTCCCGCTCTCTGCCCGGCCGGGTCTCCCTTTAGCTTCTTCTTCCACCACACCCGGCTTCTCCTTGTATCTCGCTTCTCCCCAGACCTCCGTTCTTTCCCATTAAATGTATCAGTGATTTACTGAGCACCCCGTGAGGTCAGGCACGGGGGGGCACGTTAGGGTTTGCAAGGCAACGTAAGACACAGTGTCCCCTCAGAGGACTTCACCCCGCGAGGAGGAGGAGGACAAGCACAGAAACAGCCAGGATGCAGGGGAGGCCGCGTCGTTGCCTTCTACAGTGGCATGAGGTGCGATGGGAGGGAGGGCCCGCTGGTTCGAGTGGCCGTGCAGGGCACTTGAAGTGGGTCCCTCGGCGTGTGGGATTCTGACAACGGTTCCGGTAAACGGGCATCTATGGTCACAGGCAGAGCAAGACCAGGCGGGGAGGTCGGAGGGACGTCCGCGTGTGACTTGTCACACCCACGCCACCACCTACGCTCCTGCGGGCTGCCCGTGGCAGGAAAACCAGTGGAAAGCTCTATAGGACTGAGGACATTCACTGTCTCCCACACGGAGAAGGGGGTCACAGGGCCGGAATATTTAGCACTCGGTGATCCCAGGGCTCTGTGTCAGCTTCTGCCTTTTCCTGTCTGTCCCACCTTCACACGAAGCTCAACGGCAAAACGGGGGTATGTCTCGGTGACTCTTTTTACGAGTGAGGGATGTGTCCCCACGAGCCCCCAGCAGACTTCCCTTCGGTGGCTGGGACAGCCTCGTGAGCAGTGACGGTGGGGACTGCAGTGGACTTAACCCAGCATTCGCCTCCAGGACCTGGGGACGAGCTGGGGAGGCACTGGGCTGCCGGACACCGACACGAGCGGACACTTGAAGTAACAGAGAGCAGGGCGTCTCTGCCCCTCCCTTCTTGCTTTCTCACATCTTTGCAAGCCTTTGAACAGACGATTCCTTCTACCTGGGGTGTCATGCCGACACCCCGACCTTCCCACCAGGAGCTTCCAGCCGCACTGAACTTGACAGTTGTTTGACGGTTTGCCAGCTCCACTCGATTCTGAACACGTAAGAGCCAGGACTGTTTTTGAAGCGACTGTTATGCCCCGCACAGTGCCTGGCGACACGAGAGGTCCCATATGTGTCTGTTGAACTGAATTAATGCTTGGTGAATAAATGCCTGGGTGAGTGGGCAGGTGCGGCTAGATGATGTAGGTGGAGGGAGGTACCGCCGGGGGCCGCTCATGCAGGGTTGAGGGGTGGTTTTGCACGTCTTCGTCCCTTGCATCTGTGAGCAAACGCCACAGCAGGTGACGGGGTCGCTGGTGCCAGGCGGCCCGGCTCCAACCTTCATCAGCTTACGGAGCAGACGGGCACGTGGGGGAGCGACGGGGGGCCGGGCAGGTGGGTGCCAGGGGGCGCCCTCCACGGAGAAATCCACGAACGGCTTCCGGCTCCTGGATGGACTCTCACGGGGCTATAGGCACCTTGACAATTCACCGTTTTTAACTCCAGGAAAAAGCTCGTAATGAGTTGATCACAGCCGTAGACCCGACGAGGTCGAACGCCTTTGTGTGGAGAAAAGCTGCTTCCTCCATCAGCAGGAATGAGTCAGTAAAGGCACTTGGAGATGGCCCTGCATTTACATCTCAGCTAGACAGACTGCAGAGGCGGTGGGGCACAAGTGTCACCCCCGCCCTGCCCTGCGAGAGAGCCCCCTCATCTCCCTGAGCCGTGGGCCCTCCTCGTCCCCGTGATTCCTTCCGTCACTAATTCTGAGGGAAGCAAAGCCAGAGGCAGGTGACAGGCTCCCACTGTCCTCTTCTGCATTGACCTCCTCCTGTCCCCAGGGAGTCGAGGTGTGTTGCGTGAACTGCGACGTGAAGACTGAGGTTGCACGTGAAGCGCTGGGGCTGTGTGGTGGTTGGGAACCCATCCTCTCTGGCCAGACGACCTGAGTTCGAGTCCCGGCTCCGCCGCTTGTGAACTGGGGCTGTCGGGCAGGTTCCTTTGCACACCCCCTCGAGTCTGATTTGTTTCTCGGGGCTTCCCTCAGCGTGGTGGATGGAAGCCATCACACACCAAGTGGAGGCTTGCTCTTCCAGGATTAGCATTCGATGAGCACGACCTGTTACTTTCTGTTCTCGTAATGAGGGCCAGCTCCTTTGGAAGGAAGCGGGGCGAGACCAAAGGCCTCTCGGACAACGGGAGTGGTTTCGCTCCACACACAGCTACGTGAATTCAGCCCTTTAGCGATGTCCTCCCAGGAAGAGGGACAAAATAAAGGCACCACCGGAGGGAGGCCGCTTTGTTTTTAAGGGGAACCGTACGATTGGGAAGGAAAGCCCCGTCTCCTCCGTGACATTGTGCCACAGAGAAGGGCAGTGTCCGCGCAGGGCAGCGGTCAGAACGCGAACGCATCACAGCTCAGGAAGGTGGATTTTCAGGCCCCCTGCCAGAGCGCATCTCGTCCCTCTCTGTGTCACCCCGGCGGTGGGTCTGCTTTGTTACTGATGACAAAGAGAGAAAAGAAGTTGTTGTGTCCAAGCTGAGCTTGGCAGGGCCCCCGTGGCCACCGAGGGGGACTGCGCCCGCGCCCAGCACCCCCAGCGGAACCTAGGACTGAGGGCGAACCGCCCTCTCCCCGTGCGGATGGAGGGCTGGGGGGTGTCTCCCCAGAGCTTCCCTGGAGTTACAGGGTCCCCTGTGAGCCTGGCCGTAGGAGAGCTGGCAGCCCAGGCAGAGGGGCAGGTGGCCGCACAGCGGGGTGCCCACCCAGGTGAACGTGGGCAGCTCAAGCACCCTGGACCCTCGTCGCACTGCCCTGGCATCATGGCCCTCGTGTGCGTGCACAGGTGGGGGTGGACAGGTATGCCCGGGCCCCATCCCTGCCCCCCGAGACTGTGGGCTCCGAAGAGGCCGAGCAGGGACTTAGGGGCTCCGCTCCCCCCGGGACCTAGCGCGGTGCCTGGCGGATGGAAAATCCTCAGTGCACACGTGAGGAAGAAAGGGGGAGGGGACACTTCCTCCGAACCGTCCACGGCTGCGCACGTCGCTGATGGCACCTCTAGGAAAACAGTCGGCCGTCTTCCACGCCCGTCAGTGTCACCGCGCGGCTTTTGGAAATGGGAGTGACCGGTCTCGGCGAGGGCCAGTCTCTCGAGCTGGAGACACAGGCATCTGCCATTCTGAACAGGCTCCCCGAATGAAAGCGTTTCGGTAGCCAGGAGGGGGACCCAGGGGAGTGGGGCGGTGAACCCCACCCAGCCTGCGGAAGCTCATCGCCTCCAGGTGCCCCGTCACAGGAGAGGCACCCTGGCAGGGAGCAGGGACAGGGAAGGCACAAGGACGCAAGCTGGCTTCCCTGTCGTGGTTTGGCCCACAGCCGTGGTCACCCCCCGCCCCCCCACCCCGGGAGTTAGGTTCTGATGTTGTCAGAGTTGGACTTGACCCTGAACCTGTGTCCTCCGACACTCAGGGACAGAGAAATGCAGTGAAAACTCATTTTTGCTGATGACATGGTCTAGCCCTGAGGAAGTTTCAGGAGGGCCCCCCAGAACCTGGATCTACGCTAAGACTTGTGTCCCCATAGAAGAAAAGAGATGTCAGATGTCAGATGGCGGGGGGCCGGGGCGGGGGGGTGCGGAGAGAAACAACAGCTTTACATTGTTGACAGGCGCTCTGAGGATGGGGTCTGTGGAAAGCATCTGGCAGACCCCAGAAAAGGCTCCTGATTGTGCTGGCTGAAACCTATTCACATGGTAATGCCTTCTTGGGGTGTTAAAGAAGAGGCGATATTCAGGCAGGAAAAATACTGGGGAAGAAGAAAATAATTAGTTGCTATTCCTGCAGAGAAATCATCGTGAGAGCTCTCCCAGCCGAAGGAGGAAGGAGGATAGCGTCTGTGCACCGAGTGTCACTTTCAGCAGATGTTTTTGTCTTGGACTGTGACCCTTGGCTGCCTCTGAAACTCCTCTCCATTGTTTAAGTCGTTGGTTGAAATAATTTTTCTTCCCACATCTTCCTCCCAAAGTCCTTTCAAGTTCTTGGTGGCTGTGAACTGAGACACAGCAGGAGCACATGACTTCAAAAGAAGGAGTGGGGACAATGGCCCAAGGCCTGCACGCGTGCGCTGTCCTCGGTGCGTGAGAGGGCGTCCTGACTCCGTCCTTGGCAAAGTGGGGGCAGTGGTAGCCGACCGGGTGGGTACGCAGCCCCGGGAAAGGCCGGCCCGCGGGGCAGTGGAAGCCGTACAGGCCAGGACGTGTGTCCGGGAGTAGAAGCATTCTTTCCCTTGGCGACTCCTCCTGGCTTGTGGCTTTGGCTCCGCTCTCGTCCAGGAGCCCCGTCTTCCTGATGTGCCAGCATTTGTTTAGCGGAACCCAGAGCCAGCAAAATGCTGCAGACTCCGCTATGAAATTTCTACAAGAGAAAAGCGTTCCTCCCCTTCCACCGCAGCCCTGGTGCCTGGCAGTGCCCCAGTCTGCCTTCTTCCTTCTCAGGGGGTCGCCGGGACCACCACTTATGGTCATGCAGATTGCGCCCTATGCCCCGTGCGCCCTGCTGGCACTGAACCTGCATTCTGATAACCACGCCATGCACGCGATCCAGGCAGTGTTGGGCTCCCATGCGGAGATACCCTTTGCTTCACACAAATGTTCTATCTGCTCATCCAGAAGTAAGGACAGCGATGTCCACCCAGAGGGTCACCTTTTTCTGATCCGCGCAAAGATACCATGGAGGCTGGCATTGGCCCTGAGAGTCCTCTTCAGGACCGTCAGTCACCCCAGGGCACTCATCATCCTCATCATCTAGCTGTCCTTGGTTCTCATCTCAGGCTAATGCGAGCACACTGTCAGCAAGAGAGCGGTGTCAGAAGGCCTGACTCGCGTGAGAAGAGACTGGACGTGCCTGCAGGCTGAAGGTCGCCCTTCACCTCCCCTTCTGGCTCTGGTGGTCCGTGCAGTCGGAAGTCCGTCCATTTCAGGCCCATCCCAGCAGAGTTCGCCGTCCAGTAACGGACGTCAGGAGTCCAGCCTGCCGCGGCCGGGCATCCGAGGTGCACACGGCGCTCTCCCAGCCGGAGCGGCACGGCGGCCAGAGCCCGAAGGCAGGCCCTGGAGAGTGTGGTTTCTGCTTGGCTTTCTTTCCCCTGAGGTCCGGGGTTTCCTTCATTTTAATCCAATTAAAGGAGAAGAGAAATCAGTGAGTTTTTAGCACTAGTGGGAAAGGGCTCAGCTGACAGCAGCTTAATCATGTGCTAAGCGAGGTTAATTTCCAGCCTTGGTCTCTAATAGGTCTGGTACTGGGTATGAATTTTTCAGTTGATGCTGCTCTCAGGTCACCTGGCTGCCCATTTTAATCAGAAAGCTTCCCCAGCCCTAATTTTTATGTTGCTAACCGCTCACACCGCTTCTGCTCTGGAGGCTGATGTCACACAAATCGTAAGACGGACTCCTGGCTCCTGCGCTGAGTTATCGTGACAGCGGCCTGCTCTGAGCCTTCTCCCCCTCCTCCCCAACTCGAAACACACAGACCTTCTCTTTCCAGATGCTTCCATCAAGATGTAGAGCACCGGTGTCCCACCTTGTGGCTTCCCTGGGCCACATCGGAAGCAGCAGCATCGTCTACGAACGTGTGTTGGGCTGCATTCACAGCCGTCCCGGGCCGCATGCGGCCCGTGGGCCACGGGGTGGATGAGCTCGTTGAAGAGGATTGTGTGTTAGTGTGAAGGCACAGGCACGCACCCTTCCTTCCCCAGATCACTCAGACGAAGGGTGTCCCTGCAGAATTCTCTTCCCTAAAGATGCTGGAAGGCTGAAGAAGCAGGGGCGAGATCAATACAAATTAAAAGCAAATTAAAAAACTACACAAAGGCTGGAGCATATAGATGAAAATCCCTGCACTGCAGTTTATGGCCGGGGTGGTCCCTGGTGACCTTCTGGGTGACAGAAGTAAGCGTGGAATCTGTGCGCTTCTGGATGTATTTTGAGAAGCCTGCACAGCTCTGAAAAGTGTTTCTCCTTTAGATGACAACAAGTAAAATCCCTCTACATGTCCTTTCCGGATTACAAAATAATCTCGAAATTTCTCCAAGACAGGTAGCACCCTTGCAGGTAGAGCTAACGTGACTTGGCACTTCTCGGTGACATTCCCTAGGCATGGCACAAACATTGGCCACGTATCAGGCCCAAGTTCACTCTAGTGGATTCCAAAAGCGGGGGTGAAGAATCAGAAGCTAAGAATTGAGCACCTCGATGGGTTGATCAGACTTCCACTGTTAACCTCTCTGGGCTCACTGCCACCTTACAGCTGCCATTGCCAGAAATTCCTGTACTGACCAAAGCTAGAGGCCATGGACAGTCAATTCTGGTTTTCAGTGCAGTCTCAGAAAGACATGAAGACTAGGGCACAAGAGTACGAAGACTGTCCGGAAAGTATCCAGCCACATAACATGAAAAATGGAGGCATTTATGGCTGGCCTTTTTCTGGACAGCCCTTACATTTGGCCTTGGACCTAGTAGACGACTAGGAGACATAATGTGGCCCAGAAGCCAGAAGGGACTTTGTGCTTTTCTGATCTCCTGATCTTCCTGTAAGTTATTGCAAAGTGGGTAGGCAGTGACCCCCAACCCAGTCTCCAGGCTAGCGATTGGTTGTACCGGACATTCACACTGCCTCATCGTTATGTTGGGCAGCCATCTCCTAGACCCCACTTCTGGTCCCTCACCTGCACCAACGGAGGAGGTTATATCCTTCATAGTTAGGGTGTCAGAGCAAATTGGGTGAGGTCTAGGGAGTCATCTGGTCTGTCGTCATCTGGTCTGCTATTGCACAGCAACAGGAATATATGGAGGGTGCCTTCTGCCAACTCTGACTCTCCTCCAAGTTGTCCTAATGGGTCCCTCATCTTTTGTGTGTCTACTCAGGTCCTTCTTTGGCTCAGATGCCACCATCCCCTTCCTGCCCTCATCAGAGTGGAAAGTTCTTTACTCTCTTAAACTTATTTTTTCATTTTTACTTCTAGCTCTTGTTTATGTCGACATCCTTTAATTATTATTATTATTAGTAGTAGTAGTAGTAGTAGTAAGGAGAGCTCATCTTTAGAGCCCCGTAAGGGCAAAGACAGATCCTTGTACCCTTATAGAACCAAGCCCATGCCCAATCATGGGAAGAGTCAATAAAAGCAGATCAGATTGAAATTAAGAAACTGGATTGAATTTATTTAAGTCTCTCAAACTCCTTTGTGGTAGAAGTCCTGTTGTTGCCTTCAGTCAAACATCAGGTCTTTACGATATTAAGCCCTTTCATTGCTACACCTTGTGGGTATTACACAGAGAGGCCCTGCTAATACTGACACTGATGCTTTGGCTATTTGTGTACTTACTGTTTTTCTAAATAATTTGATGGACACTTTCTGAAGAGCAAGGAATTATTCTTTTTCTGCATGCTCACCAGGTACTCATCACAGGAATTGTCTGTCTGTCATTTCAGCCAAGCTCGCCACAATCCTGCAAGATTGATGGGCGTAACCCATTTTATAGCTGAAAAGGTCAAGGTGGGAGTGTGATGAGTATTTTGTCCATAGTGACACAGCTAGAAAGTAGCAGATCTAGGATTCAAGGCTAATTCTCTCTGTTTCTGAGAGCTGAGTCCTTCTCACTCTACTGTTCTGTCCCCCAAGGAGCCCACCTTAGTTGTCTTTGTGTATCAAGACCCTAGCACACTGCCTTGTACAAGGTAGGTACAAACTAAATGATTGATGAATCAATGAAAATACAGTCCCTCAACTCAAAGAATTTATTTACAATCTAGCTGCAGAGTCAATACATAAAGGGGCTAAAAAATAAATAGCAGTTCAAAAGATATATAATAGTCCAGTACAACAATACAGAAACTGTCATAAGACTATATAAGATTAATTGCCAAATAAATGATACAGATAATAAGTACAGTAGGGCTGGAATGATCTGGCAAAGCTTCATGGGGGAAGAGGGATGTTTGGAAGTACAACTTTAATATTTATGAAGTGCTTACTCTGGGCAAAGCCTTACGTGAAAAGGTCAACAAAACTTAGTCCCTGCTCTCCAAGGGCTTTGAGTACAGATGGCGGGGAACAAAAGGAGGTTTTGAAAACAGGGCTGCAGGTAAACAGGGGAGAAGAGGAGATGGCTGTCAGAACACCTTGCCTTGTTCCTTTACCTGTGCTCTCCCAAAACACTGTATTGGAGCCTATTCCAAGTGTGATCCGAGGACGGAAGCATCAGACTCCTTGGGACTCTTGCTAGAAATGCAAAACCTTGGGACCAACCCCAGACCTGGACCCTGCATTTCAATTAAGATCCAGAGGTGATTCATATGCACATTCAGGTGTGAGAAGTGCTGACCTAAGACGCAGAGTGTTTAAGCAACCGGGACAACCATCATTCTCCCCGTCTGTGCCTCCTGCCCCCACTCCAAGCTGCACAGTCCTCCCGGAGGCCGTTTCGTACAGGATTTGAGGAAGCAGCTAGTTCACGAGACTTGCTGTCCGTCCTTGTATCGCTGTTGATAAAGAATTACTTCTTCTCTGCTTGCTCTGTATCCCCTCCCCCAAATCCCTGACTCATCCTCGCCCCTGCAGTTCACTTGCTGCCCCCAATCCCTTCTGTTGCAGTAGCCAGAGAAATAAGAATTACTCTTGCTCCTTGGTCCCCTCAAATGTCAGATTCTCTCCGGAGCTGCTGGCCGTGTCAAGGAGCAGGAATTATCTTGGTGGTTAAATATAGACTCTGCCTCTCTTTTCCCCACGCCCACCCCCTCGAGTCAGAATCTACAGCAAGGGGAATAGCACAGAGAATGTTTTGCTTCTTCAAATGCGAAGGTATTGATCAGGCAGAGAAGAGAAACAAAACAAGAAAATAGAAACAGGAGAGAAAGCAAAGGAATTCAAGTCTCAGATGCGTCTGGCCCCACACAGCAGGGCTGTTTCACCAGGCGGGGAGTTCACCTTCAAGAGCAACATGTGAGGGAGGAGAGAGTGTCCAACACTTGACATTTGTAATAGCAGACGTACCAGCTGTGATGATTGAAGATCCACGTAACGGTTCTCCGGGCGAGTTCTCATCCAAGGGGGAAATGTCCCAGGCAGACAAAACGTTAGAGCTGCTGCCGTGGACAGTCTGGTGAAACAATGAGGCTCCCACATAGAAAAGGCACTGAAGGGTGCCATCTCCCCTCCTTGGTGTCTCAGGAAAGGCACACTCTGTATTCTTTGGAGGCCTTACGTCGGTTATTTACGTCGATTATTTCGTTGAGTCCTGACAATAGCGCTGTGAGGAAGCACTGTTTATCTTATTTTATAGTTAGGCTGAAGGAGATGAGGGAGTGTGGCCGATATCAGCATACACGTACGTGCATGTAGTCGATCCTTAACCGTCATGAATTCTGTACGTGTGAGTTCACCCACTCGCTGAACTTGATGGGTAGCCCCAGGTGAGTGCTCGGGGCCCTGTCACAGACCTTTCGGAACCGTGAGGAGTGGTGAGAAGTGAGAGTCCTCCCAGGTGCTTTCACAGTGTAAAACGGGCCCAAGCGCAGCGCTGGGGGCTGTCTGGTGCGTCCTGCGCACAGACCCGCGTGGCAGACCAGCTTCCGCCGGGCATCAGTTCAGCGCCGTGGGCTGTAAGTCCAATGTCAACGACGCAACAATATGGAGTGAATAAGGCGCCTTTGAACAGAACTGCACACAGTGAAGCTCACGTGCGCGTATTCGTCCGGTGCTGAGAATGCCGTCACCGAGGCACGCAGGCACCTCACCTTGTATTTCCCCTAGGAACGACGGTGTCATGGTTTAGTGGTCACTAATGCAGCGTGCAGGATGAGCTTATAGAGCAGAACTCCTGGAAATAATGCGAATCAACTGTACTAGCGCTACTCCCAGGTAAAATCACACGCACACGCGCGCGCGCCCGCAAAGACACGTCTGTCCTCAGGGACGCTGCCGAATAGAAGGTTTGGGAAAGTCACTTGCGATAGGTGAGACCTCTCAGGAGGCTGGCGAAATCCCTCTGGAGAAGAGCAGGCTGAGTTAACGCCAGCCTTTGCTTGGCTGGGCGAGGGACGCCAGGGCGGGTCCGAGGTGAGCCAGGGCTCCTGGTGGTCTTCCGCACCCCCGCTTCCTCGGGGTCACCCCCACGGCGTGCCGGACACACGCTTTTAAAATAATTGCACTGGGGCAGGGCTGCGTCACGCGTCTGCCCCGGTGCCCGGACGACAACGTTTGGCGCTGCTGCGGTGGCTTGGGTCGGAAACTCTGGTCTGCCACCGTCCGCGTCTTTCCCCTCCCCCTCCCTCCTCTGTCACGCCCTGGAACCTTCCGTTCCCTGAAGGGGAGCAACCAGACGGATGGCGTCACCTGTCGGCGGAGCCTCCACCCTCCTTCCCCTTCCGCGATGGCGACCTGTCCGAACGGCACGTGTGACCGCCGCAGCGGCTCTGCCACACCCCAGGTGACGCCGTGGCGCATGCTCAGTGTCTCTCTTTTCCCTGATTTCACCGGGTGGGTCGGAGCCCCGCCTACTGCTCTGTGTCGCCGTCGTCTTTACAGTCTGTTTCCACTGACTGCAGATTCTTCCCTCCATTCGGCATAATCGTCCCTGCCGACACGCCCCTGGCCAGGGCCCGCCCTAGCGGACGCCATTTATTCTCCGTTTTAGCCTCTCGCGCTTTCGCCTGTGACGTCATTGACTGTGTCCTCGTTTTATTTTTATTTTTTTTTTGGACGCCTTGTGGAATGCGTAAATGAAACTTAGGATCAAAGAATATTAGATTGAAAAGGACCTTAGAGACCATCAGACCAGCGGGAGGGGCAGCGCCGGTCCCGGCGGGAGGGGGAGGGGCAGCGCCGGTACTCCCTGGAGCTCCTGGTCTTTCTAGCTGCTCCGCCACCCCCCCCCCCCCAAACATGACACAGGTCTGACCCTGACCACCTCCGCCACCGGCTGAACAGAGTAAGTTCAAGGTGATAGACCCAGCTTCTCTGTCATTTCACCCTCTTCTGCCTCCCAGCGGCTTGTGCCCCTTAGGCTGGCCTTTTGCAGATCCTAACACGAGGGAGTCAATACCAACACGAGACTGAGCGTGCCGGGCAGGGTCCTTGAAATGCCAGGCTGCGTGGACAAAGGTAAACCGATTGGAACTTTACTGCCCCGAGTTGAAGACCTGTGAACCTTTGCTTTGTGGAGTAAAACACTTGCTGAGCTGCAAAGGGCTGCACATGTTGGGGTGTCCCTCCTTAAACCTGTACACTATCATTCGTAAGATCCCTCGTCTACTCCCTATGTGTGTTTCTAACAAGTATCCCGGGCCCGTGCACTTGGGAAAGCCCACTTTATACAAAGTGTAGGTAAAACGAGGAGACTTTCAGAAGAAAAGAGGGAGGGCAGGAGGGAGGGGCAGAGGGGGAGTAGGTCAACCTAAGTAGTCCCCGAAGAGGGCTGCTCTTGTAGGAGGGGACATTTAATACAGGCGACGCTCCCTCACCTTCTGCGCAATAATCACAACTTTGCTGGACTCCAGCTGCTACTTGCAAAGGCGGTTCTTTGTCCTTGAGCTTCTGGGGATACTCCTCACGGTTACAGAAAACCGCCGTGGAGGTCAGTGTGTCGTGTGTG
The DNA here is from genome assembly GCA_004026885.1 of Lyroderma lyra. Lineage (NCBI taxonomy): Eukaryota > Metazoa > Chordata > Mammalia > Chiroptera > Megadermatidae > Lyroderma > Lyroderma lyra. The sequence continues at coordinate 87,889 of PVJL010002810.1, forward strand.
TCACGCCATGGGACCTAATCCCGCAGGGTGAGCGGCCCGGAGCTCTGATGGGGCGCAGGTACCAAGGACTGACACGACGTACCTTCGTTTCTGAAGACCCAGCAGGTGTCCTTGGGGTGAGGCAGCAGCAACCACACGGAAGGGATTTCCTTCTTTGTCTCACTCACCGGTCTTTTGCTAATAGACTTTGAATCCGAGGATTCTAACAGCCCTGTAGTCCTTCTTCTTTTAAATTAATTGTGTAGGGCTGCAAGGTCTTTATGAAATTGAAGAAGATAATGCTGGGGAAGATGTTTGTTAAACTGCAACACACCACCCGAATGCTAGTCATGACTATTGTCATCTGTTAACCCATGCTGATTCTCATTAAGTAGAATTGGGGGTCCTGTGTCCCCACGTACACGCCCTCAGCACCGTGTGCTGTTCCTTTATGATATGGAGTAAGTTAGGAAGAGCAAAAGAGCAATAAGCCTTCTGTATGCCCCATGGTATCAGGAGCAAAAAAAAGGGGACCTCTATTTAAAGCAGCATTCATTCATTCAGGAAGTAGTTCTTGAATAACTATCATTTGTGGGAGCAATACAGTGGCGAGTTAATAGCGTCTGCTCTCAGAGACTTTCATGCAGTATGGGAATAAAGACATTTAAAAAAATTAATCAAGTCGATCTACGATGAAAACCTGTGTTAAGCACTATGAAGGGGTAGAGCAAGGCGCCAGGAGAGGCTGTAACAGGAGGCTTTAATTACGGGGGCGAGGGGTTCAGAGGTTCGTCCGGGGCCTAGCCCTGGAGTGCGTGCTGGGTTTCCATGCATCGAATGAATAAACAAATAAGGGGTAAAATGAATTAATTAACGGTCCCTCCGCACAAGTGGTATTTAAGCAGAGAACTGAAGGATGAATAGGAATTAGCCCAGACCAGAGCGTGGGGCTTTTACGGAGCTGAACAAAGCCAGCGGATGTTAGTGAGCCAGGGCGGAGGTGACGTGGAGAGGGTCGGGCGGAGCACTGCAGGCCACAGGAAGCCCGACGGTTCTAGTGGGCTGGCCAGCCCGTGAAGCTTCAGCCCCGGAGTCACTTCATCGATTTAATGTCTCTGGCTGTTGCCTGGAGAATGAAATAGGGCCGGGGACATGGGGCAGAGGTAGGGACACTGCTCAGCAAGCCAGCAAAGGGGTCTAGATTGGTGAGAACAGTACCTCAGACCAGGGTGGACGGAGCCGTCTACGTAGACATCCTCATGAGCTACCTTGCACTTAGAATGAAGAGGGTGTTGAGGACTCAGCAGGAGGTGATGGAGATGTCCAAGAGAACCGGGTGTTTTCGGGCTTGGAGAGCTGGGTGGCTGACCTTGGGAATGCTGACGGAGTCTAGAGTGGGTGGCGATCACTGTTTTACTATGCAAAGAGACAACGTCGTGGACGGACCAGGGCTGTGTGTGTGTCACGTCTGAGAGTGTGAGACGACGCCAAACTCCTTTTCCTCTGTCGCGGCCATTTATTAAGATGACTGTGTCTCTCAAAAGCTCCTTGTGTGGAACGCGGTTCTGTCATCTGTAAATAGACAGTCCACGGTATCCCAGAGTTCTGCCCCAGGGTCAAGGAGATAGAAAGCAGAAGCAACACCCTTTCGTCGGCAGGGGTGTGGTTTCAGGATCCCCCAAAGAGGCAGCATGGCCACTTAGCCAAGTTGTAATCAGTTGCTTTGCTTTTCTTTTTTTTTTTTTTTTTACCATACCTACTAGGCATTTCCATGGATTTTACTCTTTCCCTTCTGATAATCTCTTGGGGATCACCTCAGTCATGTGACAAACATCTATTAATGTTCGGTTATTATTCTTTGTTTTATGGTTAGACTTATTGGGGTGACGTTGCTCAGCAAGACTTACATAGGTTCCAGGTGTACAATTCTACGGTGCGTCGTCAGACAAACCTCTCCGCAAAATTGTGTTAAGACGCACAGAGTGTACCATGTAGCATTTTACCCACCTGTAACGGCACGGCGCAGTGGTATGAAGGGCCCTCACTCTTATGCAGCTGTCACCACCTTCCACCGCCAGAACTCTGCATCGTGCAAAGCCCTGACCTGTCCCCAGCAGCTCTGCCCCCTCCCCTCTGCGTGCTGACAGCGTTTTGAACTTCAATGGAACACCGCTGCTTGCCTCGCAGAGTACGACCTGCCTCGGGCTGGGGCACACTAGGCAACAGGCAGCGGAGGGGATAGCCCGCCAGGACGCTGGGTCCTGTAAGCCTCAGCGTTCCTTGGGGACCTGTCACCGTGACAGGAGGTGGCAGAGAGTGACAGAACCCCAAATGGAAACTGATGCTCAGAGAGCTGGAGCCCAGCTTTGCGGGCAAAGCCCCGCCAAGAGACACGTTGTGTCTTTCTGGATAAAACCCTGGCGGTTCCGTGTTTCTGTCCTAACAGCTTTGTGGAGACATAATTTGCTTAAAACACGCCTTACCGGCTCTGATTGTACAGTTCCATCATTTTTGCACATTTAAAGGGTTTTCATTCGTGACCCCAGAAAGAAACCCCGTGCCCATCAGCAGTGGCTCCCCACCCTCTCCCAGCCCCCACCCTGCTCGCTGCCAGGGCCTCGGCGGCCGCCGACCTACGTTCCTTCTCGGGGACTGGCCTGTTCTGGACACTCCGTGTAAATGGAATCACACCATGTGCGGTATTTTGTAGCAAAACGGTTTCTTTTAATAAAAGACTGCATTGCCTTGTTTTCTTCTTTCTTGCCTTTTTGCTAAGTTTGCCCTTAGTAAGCAGTGCAAACAACAGCCCTGACCTCCAAATCACAGCCAGGGAAGCTGTGAGAACCGCAGCATCTGAGGGGCCGCCCAAAGCTTCCCTGGGGCCGGGGGTTCAGCGATCGGAGCTCCCTGTCTCATCACTTTTGAAAAGCACACAGGCCATGCCTTCTGGCCCCGGGGGACCCCTGGGTCTCAGTGCTGCAGGCGGCAGGAGAGCCCCAGGGCTACATGCACTGCAGGTCGCAGTGCTCCGCCCTTTGTCATAGACCGGTGAGGGACTCAGGCTGACGCTGAGGCAGGGCTTACGGCAGGGCCGAGGGACCAGGCAGCCCCCCACACATCCAAGGTAGGAGCCACCAGGAGCATTTTCCCCTGGAAATAGTCCTGGCTGACTCGGGGGGTTCCTCGGCCAGCAGCAACCCTTCCCTCTGGGGGGACCATCACTGTTCCCTCCATGTGCATGTGGTGCGTGAGCGTACCACGCTGGGGGACACGTGTGGCCATTGCAGTGCCTCCCGTCCTGTTACCTTTATTGAACGCTGTCTGCTCCCTTAACGGGGCCGTGGAGGAGGGGGTGCTTGGCCTTGCTGGTCCTCCAAGAGCACCTTCCCCTTAACCTGCATTAGAGCATGGGAGAGCTTCTCCTGTCGCCCTGTGTACACAGTCGGTGCGCCCCACGGACTGAGCTGCTCTTGGACCGGGCACACGGAAGGACACGTAGTTGCCGACAGTAAAGCTCCCAGTGCCCGCACCCCATTTCTCCAGGACGAAGGCGGGGCCTAGGCCTGTAGGATGCGAAGAGGTTTACTGCGGGGCAGACACTGTGCAGTCAGGCACTGGAACCCCAGCCTGGGCACGGCTGACCCAGGGCTCTGCACTTGCACAGGGGCTCCCTGACCTCACTGTGCTGGCCAACCATTTACAAAGGGCATTCACCTGCATTGTGTCCAGTGACCTTCTGCTAGCCTTGTGGGGTAGGCACGCCATTTCAGGACTTAAACAGAAAACAGAGATGTCACGTACTGGGCCAATCAGCCCCCCAGAAGGGCTTCACAAACTGTACTTAAGTGCTGGCGCTGGCCCTGCTGGCTGGCAGTTTCACTGAGGCACAGTCACCTCATGCCTGCGGTGGGGACCGTAAGCCTTGCCCTGCAGAAGTCTCGGAGATCTATAGGTAACGCACACACATTGCGTGGTTCACAGCAAGGGCTGCACGGAAGGTCACTGTCATTACTGCCAGGTTCAGGTTCACAGCTGGAAGTGACAGCGCATCTTCCGAGGAAGCCCTCTGCTCTTGCAGTACCTGCTTTGAAGGCGCCAGTGCCTGGGAAGGAGACCACAGCTTGGGGGCTGAAGGTGACAAAGGTACATGTTACTGACTTGAGCATTGTCCAGCTTGTGGCCCGCGGGCCGCATGCGGCCCAGAACGGCTTTGAACGTGGCCCACCACACATTTGTCACCTTTCTTAAAGCATGCTGAGACATTTCTGTGACCTCTGCCTTAGCTCATCAGCTGCCGTGAGTGTGAGTGTGCGTTACATGTGGCCCAAGACAGTTCTTCTTCTTCCAGTGTGGCCCAGGGATGCCAAAAGGGTGGACGCCCCTGTTAGGGGGAGCAGGTGGGGTGGCTTGGGTGCCTCCCTGTGCATCCCCGCACCCCATTCCCTAGGCCCGTGACGTAGAACCACCACATGGGCCCCATGGGTCCTGCACGCCCCATGCCCGGTGCCTTACTTTCTCCCTCGGCTCTCGTGCCCTCTGTGCCTGGGGGTCGGGGGCCGTTTTGCAAGCTCGCACCCACCCTCCAGGCCGGTTATGAATCCGAGAAGCACTTGTCGGCACATGCCTCCTTTCATGATGTCTGGCACATGAGGGCCTGGGACACGAAGCGTCACCTCCGGCCTTGGCCACACGTGGATGGACAGCCCCGTCCCTCTGACTTCGTTGGGTGTTTGTGGGAACGTCACACGGAGTTCCGCTGTCAGTCCCCAGCCATTCCAGTGCAGTTACAGAGCTAATGCTCTACCCGTGCCACACGTTACCGCCGTGTGAACAACCTGGCGGACGATCGGCTCATGCCCTCACTTAAACGAACCCCGTGAGCAGCGAGAGGCTTCCTGGAGTCGGCGGCGAGAGCGTCAGCTGCAGGCCTGGGGGTCATCCAGCCAGCTCCCCCAGGACTGGGGGGACTTCCCTTCAGAAGCTCAGCTGGACCCCAGGCTTTGAGCTAAGAGAGGAAGTCCCACCTTGTGACCTTTCCTTCACCATCGAAAAGAAATGTGGGCGCTGCTGAGCCGAGCTACGGGGTGTGAGAGAAGGGGCGGACCGCACAGAGACCTGAAGTTACCCCCGCCTGTGGGGTTCGATTTGACGGATACGATATTTCATTTGACCTTCGGAAGCACCCAGGGAGGTCATCTCCGTTATGATCCCCACTTCACAGGTGAGGAAAGGGAGGTTTTCCTGAGGTCAGCTTCCCTGGATTATCGGAGGAAGACACAAAATAACGGCCGCGACCTAGCCCAGCTCTCAGCAATCACTCTGCACACGTTACTTTCCACGACCCGGAGATAGCCCCCGGGAGCGGGGGGTTCCTCCCTCCCAAATTCTCTGTCCATCCACCCAGAACTGTGTCTCTAAGCCCCATCATCACTCAGCCATCTGCTTGGTACCAGATCCACGAAATGGGCACATTGTCAGAGTCTAGCCCCCCGAGTTCGTTGTCATAAACTGACCAGACACGGGAGGAACCACTCCCATAGGGGTCAAAAGAATTGGATCTAATTAAGTAACTTCCAGGATGAATGGGGTTCCACTTTCCATAAACCAGCAAATGACTTTCACCAGAAGGCAGGGACAAGTCCCAGAACGCTCACAGGTTGGCTCAGGAGAGAGTTTGGGTTTTAAAATTAAGCGATTGAAGGTCTGGCCTTGGCTGGGACAGCATGGGACTTGCGTGCGTGCATGCATGTGATCTCCCGCACGTCCCCTATTCCTCAGGGACGTTCAGAACCAGCGTCTAGCATTTGGGAGCTAAGACAGAGTATAAAGACCCCATGACCAGGAGGGACAGGAGGAACCCGAGGACACAGAGGTGGTGCTGGCCTGCCTGCCAGGGCTTAGACCAGGCCTTCCAAAGACAGGGAGCCACAGAGCCCCAAGGAGTCCCCATGTCTCCCTCTGTAAACTGGCCACGTCACCCCAATGTCAGCTGGGTCCTCAGTTTCCTCAAAGCTTTGAGTAATGATGCCTCGAATCCTCCAAGTTCAAGGTTGACCTCCTTCTGGCTCTCTGCATCCTGGAGTTCAATGTCACTTTCATCATGGTTTTCGTTTTTTGTTTTACTTTCTTTGAAGATTTGTGGGATCCCAGGAGCAGAGGTGGGGTCACAGGGCAGCGGCTTCTCACTGCTTGCTCTCTTCTTCTCAGCGCTGGCTCCTCCTGCCCTCTGCCCCCACTTCCTTAAGAAATTCACGGAATCAGCTCGTGACCCCCCTCCCAGCACGTGGACCCATCTGCTGCTCAGCCAAGCCAGGCCCATTGCAGGTGCCCAAGTGTGGCCACTCCGTCCTGGGGAACCCCAATGGATTTACAGTCTGCGTCGCATTTCAGCCATCCTTTTGTGCTTTTAGTTGTCCGTCTGCACCTCTGAGTTTCTTGTGGGCCAGGACCACCCGGGAAGTGCAGGGGCCCCGTGGCCAACAGTCCGCACGCGACAGAGATGGCCTGACGCCCGCGAGCTGGGAACGGCCTCTGGCCGCAGGCGAGTGAGCTGGCCAGGCCGGGCCGGAGAGGCGGGCTGAGCTCTGGCCGGAGCGGCATGCGGTCACCCAGTCCTGCTGGGAGAACCAGTGACAGGATCCTGCGGGTTGGGGGGTGCAAACTTCTCCCTCCAGCAGGCCGAGCAGATGTCCCCTTAGAAACGGGACAGAAGACAACGGTGCTCTCCTGCCTCCAACGGTACGTGCGGCCCAGTCTCACGGGGCTGAGTCCCAGGTGCCAGGGGGCTCAGCACCCGTGTCGTTGTTCGCTGTCCCGTTTGACACGGGTCCTCGGGTCAGCCCGGCCTCCGGACGCTGCCGTCCTGGGCTCATCGTGTGTCTGCACACGCGGTGCCGCTGGGTGTGCCCTGGGGAGCACGAATTCAGAGCCCAGCCTGGACTCGGGCGGGGGTGGAAGGCGCTCTGGTGAGCCCCGACAGAGGGGTGGGGGACAGCTCCTGCCCACGGGGGCAGGTCTGCCAGACAAAAAGCCAAAAAGGCGACCCTCCTCGGGGCTAATGGGGTAAAAAAGGGCACTTTCTCAGCTCCGCAGCCTCACCCTGACACAGATTGAAACCGACAGAATTACCACTGATACAAATTAAAAACAAATAAAAAGGGTACACAGCGCGGGCCTGAGAGTTCAAACTCCATTACCAGCTGATTTACTGAGCAGTGACCTGTGATTATCGGGGGGAGGGCGGGGGGACTGAGGCGTCTCTGTGAATCCCGCAGCCCCATCGCCGTGTGGCACACCAGTCAATAAGCTATTTAATTTAATGGGAAACGGTATTGACGAGCCGGAGAATGCAACTCACCAAAGATGCAGCTGTGAAGAGCAGATAAAGTCTTCAATCTGCCTCATGCTCAGGGTATCCACCCTTGGCATCTCCTCTGTCAGAATCAGAGGAGAGATCCGAGGGATGGGGGGGGGGGTGCTGGAGCCCCCAAGGGGATGGTGCTTAGGAGGGGTGACCAGCACGGAGATGGGGGCGGGCTGGAGGGGAGATGGGGAAGCCAATGGGAGACCGATCTTCTGAATGGAGGACCACACTCTGGACGACCTTGCAGAGTGAAAGCAGCCTCTGTAATCCCTGCTTCCTCCCCCCAAAGCCCTAACGACCACTCTGCGCCCACCAGAGCCCGTTCTGAGAATCAAATGCGATAGTAACTGTGAGGACGTTTGGTGAACCCTGAAACGTTGAACTAGCGTTCGCCATGCTGCCCTCTGTAGAATATTAATTCCATGGGATGTCAGTGCGATTCTCAAGTCAAAAACAAAACAAACAAACAAACAAACAAAACAGAAGACCGAACAGTAACGTTAAAGAGTTGTTCTCATTGTGGAGTTTGTGAACATCTTTCCAGAACTAAATCGGCTGTGGGGTCCTTCATTGCAGAGTACCTCGCGTGACCCAGGTCGCGGCGCTCGCTTTGGGAAATGCTTCCCTACAGAAGAATTAGGAAAGGATTTCTGGCGTTCTTGGCTCTTGTATGAACGGTCGTGGTGTGAAGAAGAGAGAAGGGTCAGGCTGCCTTGGAGGCAGGAGGACGGAGCCCAAGGCCTCCTTGTCCCTTGGGGGAGTCTAAGGTGTTCCGAAGTTGGGGAACCCTCTCCTTCCTAGGAAAATGCAGCCCACCCATTATGGGTTCCATTCGTCCCACCCGGGAAGATACGTGGACTCTTTAACTCTCAGTACTTCGAAGAGGACCTCGTTTGGAAATAGGGGTCTTTGCAAAGGTAATTGATTAGGATGGGCCCTAATCCACTATGACTCATGTCCCTGTGAAAAGGGGGAATTGGGACACAGCCACAGGCACAGGGAGAGACAGGCACCTGGTGACATGCTCTGGGAAGATGGAGGCAGAGATCAGGGGGACTTACCTACAAGCCAGAGAGGGCCAGCGAACCACTGGGAGCTAGGGAAGGTGCATTACGTAGACGCGCCCCCTCACCACCAGCAGAAGGAACCAGCCCTGGCTCCTCCACCCTGACCTAGGACTTGTAGCCTCCAGAACTGCGAGACTAAATTCTGTTGTTTAATGCATCCAGTTTGAGGTGCTTTGTGCCAGCAGCCGTGGGAAACAAACACACCACGTCTCCTGCAGAGAACCTGACCATCCTGCCGTCGGCTTTAGCAAAGGTCTGACATGTAGCTGGAACCCCATACACAGAGCATGTCACAGCTGAGCTCTAGTCAGTAAGATCGTCATCGACGTTGCTGAGATTCCTGATACTTTTGTTTTTCTTCTGGTGCTCAAAGCAAACCAGGTTTGAGAATCTAAGCAACCCTAAAGATGAGCTGTCTTCACGGGGGGAAACACTGGTGCCCGTCCGGGGTGGCACACATTTGCAATAGTTGAGATGTTCAAACCTCTTCAAGGAATATACCCAGCCAAGCAAGGCTGGCGATGGGGGCCAAGCGTTTGCTCAGCAGGAACTCTCCACGGGGCATAGACATCACTGTGACTGTGTGTCCACCCTCTGGCATGGAAGGCATGTCTGAAAAGGGGGAGGATGGGGGAGGGGAGGGGAGAAAACTGAGGGGGTGAGAGAGGAAGGAGGGGGAGCCAAATACATGGTGATGGAAAGAGAACTGACCCTGTAGATTGTGCACCTGGAACCTACCTAATTCTTGTTAACCAGTGTCACCCCAGTAAGTCTAACAATAAAAAAGGGGGGAAGAGAACACGGTAGGTGAACCTGAGTGACTTCTCATTGGGTTTCAGACAAAGCTCCAATAGCTTGAGCCGACCGATCTGAAAATTGCAAGGGCTCTTGCAACTGCTATTGGATACGATAACTTGTAGGAAACGGCCCTTCCTCTCGGATATCCGACCTTCACACGTACTTGAACAACATACTGATGTTCTCTCTCGCTTCCGAGAGGGTCAAATGTGAGTCCTCAATGCCAGTAGTGTAAATGCAGTGCTCTTAAATTGCATTTCCTGGCCTTTTTAATATTTCACGGAGTGTTATTAGCCCTCTGCCGTTTTCCCCGATTTTCTGATACATAATATTGAGCAAACTCCTATTTTTCGTCTGACAAATGGGAACGTAATGTGGGCAAACCAGCTTCTGTTTCGTCCAGACGGACAGGAAGCTCCAAGCTCAGTTAAAGTGTCCAACCTCCGCAATCAGTCGGCGTGTGTGAGTGTGGGATTGTCGTTTCCGCTTCTATTTTTATAAAAAGCCCTTGCTTTGTCGTTAGCTCTCTGAAGTATGGCTTAGCTATCTTTCCTGAGCCCCAGCCCCAAGTATCAAGGAGTTTCCCCTGCATCTCTGCCTGAATATTTCACAGAAACTCCAGCTCAAGACTACACTCAAAAGCATGCTTTCACTCTTCCTTCTAAAACAGACAGATCATCCTGTAAGTCTGGCTTGGTGACCGTCACCCCCACTCACTCCCTTTCCCAAGCCACATATTTGGGTGCACTTCAGACACTTCCTTCTTTTGGATCGCCCACCCTCAATCCATTACCATTCTGCTGACCTTGACTCTGCACTGGTTCTCAAATAAGTTTCCCACTGTCTCCCTTTGTTCGGGTCCTCCTGGGTCACCACCACACCTCCCAGTGAGTTTCGCCTTCTCTAGTCTATTCCTTCGAAAAAAAATCAATCCAGGCATGTCACTCGGTTTCTAAAATCCTCCCCGGGCTGGTTGTCATTGTAAGGAAGGACCCAGGCCCCCGTAGCACGGTGCACAGGGTCATCTCACGGGCCTTGGGCCCCCTACAGTGGCGCTCAAGCTCACACCCTCAGACTCAGGTCATTTAGCAGAATTTATGGACAGGCCCAGCTCCTCCGTCCCAGGGCCCTTCGGGACAGTTAGAGGCTCACCTCGGTAGCATCAGGCCTGCTAGCGCGGGACGCCTGCCGCCACTCCAGCCTCCGCTCCAACGTGGTGCACACACGCACGCCTCCACGGGTTCGGTTCCTACTGTGCTTTGGACTGTAACCGACGTTCTAGGCCTTTTGAATTGCCTTCAGTTGCGCAATGAGGATCGATCTTAAATACATACGGTCTCTGAGCCTCGTTCTTCTGGGTCAGTGGCACTCCCATTAACTATCTCAAGGGCTCCGACTCAACCAGAAATAACAGCGGTGTCCCCCACACAAAGTGTCAGGGGAGAAATAAATAGCTGGCCTTTGACCTTGCTGCTTTCTTTCTCTTGAATGGCATTTTCAGATCCAATTCCTCACCATTCTCTGAGACTGGGCTCAGGCATCTGAAAATGTTTGGCTCTTTCCTGCTTCCCCTTTAAGACGTACAGAGCTGCCCGGCCTGTGTGCTCTCCGTGTGCCTTGCGTGCAGTCGTACTATATCCTATCAGACGGCATCACAATTATGTGTTACTTTGTCAGTACTTAGCACCACCATGACCACTAAATTTTAGAAGATCCTTGAAAGCAAAAACTTTTTGAACTATTTCTCTCTCCAGACTCTAGAACAGAGATGGTCACATGATGTGAATTCAATGGCGTTTGCCCAGGAAATGAACCAATGAGAGCCTTCCTGGAGTGATACGAGTTATAATAGATAAATAAAAATGAATAAACTCTAAAATACAAGGACGGGGGGGGGGGCTCCCTGATGGTGTTGCGGCTCTCACCGCCACGGCCTGGGTTCGATCCCCACTCAGGGAACCAACCAAAAAAATAATAATAATATAAATAAAATACAAGGACATACCAAGTACTGATCACAATTACTACTGATGGACTTTGTTGCAAAGTAGTTTGTGTCTATGGATATGTCTGTGACCAGTATCGTGGTGTCCCCCATGCAAATAACATGTACTTAACTGAACTTTATTGTTTTTACTTTCTATGTAGCAAATTCTTAGGGTGCGACATGGTCTCTGCCTCTAAGAAGCTTATCCTTAGATCCAAGATAAGACTCTGTTTTACAGATAATGAAACTGAGGCCCTGAGAGAATAATTTATACACGGTCACTCTGGGGATAAGTGGTAGGATCAAGAATCAATTTGGGTACTCTGCACCCCCGAGTCAGACAACTTTCTGTTTCTATTGACTCTGAGATATGAAGGAGAAATCTAGAAATAATAATAATAATCTTTGTAGCTCAAAATGTTACTGTATGAAAGTTGCAGGACGTCAGAGAGGCAGATGGACAGGTATCGTAGAAATGCTGGGATGTGGGCTGACCTGAGAATCAGCCGTCTGCAAATACGAAGGAAACGAAAGGCACTCCCAGAGGTCAAGTTCGTAGTGTACGCCACGGCCACGCTTAGACCCGTCCTGGGAAACGAGAGCGATAAATGTTAAAATAGTCTTCACCTATTTCCTCCCGGGTTTTTTAGTTTTTCCTTCTAAATGCATGTTTCTGTCTCTTTTTTTTTTCCCAAAATATGGCAGGCACAATTTTGAATCCCCCTTTTAAACTCGTATCCTAGCATAAGCATTTTCTTGTTATTATCAGCTATTTGTGCACGTTATGTTAATGGCCTCCCGATCAGATGCATGATAGCTTAATTAAGCCCTTCCCTCTCGGGGAACACTTAAAGTGATGTACAACTTTTTTTGGGATTAGAAAGGATACCGCTAAGAACATCGTTGTTCATAAAACGTTGGCATGTTTCCCCTTACGTCCTTGTGATAAAACGATAAAAATGAAATCTGCAGGTCTAAATTGACTAATTTTTTCTGTTGTTGTTTTTTCCCCACCACAGATAATTAAACTCATACTTGCTGGAAGTAGAATGTCATATAAGTTCTAATGTCGTATCAGTAAATAAGTTGAAGTCTCTCTCCTCAGGAGTCCACTTTCTCGTGTAAAGATAAACAAGCACAGACCAATATGCAAAAGGCAGTAGGGAAACCGTTTTAATTTTAAGGACAATGACCAGAATCCATGGGATCACAATGGAGAAAACAGCCATCCATGCTGAGAGAGCAAGGGACAAGGTGACAGTGGAAGTGACTCCGGAATTACATTTTATTAGCTTAATTTGACACTTTCTTTTGGGGAGACAAGTTGTTTCTGAGCGCGTCTGAGCTGTTGAGATGCTGAAAGCTAGTGCTACTAACCCAGAGACTGTGTATTTGCAAGGCGCACTGTCCGCACTATTTAGCTAATTTGACCATTATTAATTAATAAAAAATATTATGTTACCCAACCCCAATTGGGGTTGGATAACCGATTGCTCCATTTTGTACCACTTTGGGTAAGTGGAAGAAATGGGAAAGGAACTGCTTCTGTTTTGGAAGGTTCTGGCAGGAGGACCTCGTCTCAAACCTCTGAGGAGAGAGCGGAGAAAGCTCTGGTGTCCCTAGAGCTCTTCTTGGCACTCACCCTCTGTGCTAGAGTGTCCGGCTTTCTCAGTCCATGCACCTGAGTGTCTCAGTCATTGTTTTCATGGTGCCACAAAGACAAAGGCACTGCCCAGCTCCTCCATTTATTCCGTAGGTCATGTTAACCACGTGCCTAGCTAAAGTTCGGCTAAACAGTATTTATGTCCTAACAACATAGTAGCCATGTGAAAAAATAATAGCAATTTATTGAAAGGAAGGATTATTTGTAGCTTATCCTAAGCCAATCATAGTTACTTGCACCTGTGACATGTGCAGAACTCTTAAACCTGGGATCAGATTAAATAGTGCCACTCTTATCTCCAATCCCACATTAATTTTAATGCCATACTTGCTTTTTATCATAGTAATGATCATAAACACAACTTCACAACGATACAACGGTGCATTGCTGGTGGGAGCCCAGAACGACACAGCCGGCACGGGAAACGACACGCGTACGGCAGGCCCTCAGAAAACAAATTAAATGTGCAACTACTGTATGATTCAGCGATTTCACTTTTGAGTCCGTACCCCCAAGAATTGAAAGCAGGGATTTGAACAGATACTTGTATACAGTGTTCATAGCAGCGTTAGTCACAGTAGCCAAAAGGCCACGTCCCTTCATAGGTGAGTGGACACCCAAAATGTTGTACCTACGTACCGTGGAATGTCCCTCAGCCTTAAAAGGAAAGAACCTTCGGCGCGCACTGCACCACGTGTGAAACGTAAAGACACGATGCTAAGTGAAAGCAGACCCCCGAGGCCACTTACGAGAGGTGCCCGCAGGAGTCCAACCCACAGAGACAGAAGCTGGGCACCAGGGAGCGCAGGGTGGGGGACGGGGGAGCTGCTCTTTAACGGGTACGGAATTTCAGTTTGGGGTGATGCGTAAGCTTTCTTAGAACATTCGGAAAATTATGCGCGGACCTTTTCTGTTTTGTTTTGTTTTTTAGCTCACGGGCTATCGTTACTGTTGGTGTATTTTACGTGTGGCCCAAACCTTCTTCCAACGTGGCCCGGGGAAGCCCTAAGGTTGGACACCCCAGTTTTAGATCTTCGCCTGCGCAAATTCCCCTGCCCCGCCCCCGCCCCTGACTATTGAGACCCTCAGGTGGGGTAAATCCCTTCTCTCACATGCTCCCACTTCTTAATAAGAGTCCTGCAACAGCGATGTGTCCCTGTCCCCATTTTACTGCTAGGGAAGTGACTCGCGGAGTGGTCTAGTGATGCTCACTGTGTCCTCCGTGTGGCAGGACGTCCCTTCCCGTTCTCCGTCCCTGCCCCCACCCCATGCCCGTTCCCTTTCAGCTTCTGGGAAAGGAAGCATTGCCAGGATCACCCCCCTAGAGCCCCCTCATTTTGGGGGGTACTGGGGCTTCTGCAGAGTGCCTACGATTTCGTTGGCCACTTAACTGAGATTAGCTGAAAGCAATCTGCGTGAAGTTTGAGCGTCAGCTGATCGCTTTGTTAACTGCGCATCCGTTTTCAAGGGGAACTTTAATGGGAACTGGGGGGTGGGGTGGGGGGGGTGGCTCCTGAGGCAGCGGGTTCTGGGACGTGTGGGGGCCGTGACAGAAGCAGGACACCTTCCCCGTCACGTGCTCAGGTGTTGTCCGCAGCAGGGTCTCGTGTAAGGTCGGGAGTCATTTTCCTCCTGCAGTTTCCCTCGGGGGGTAGGCAAGAAGGCTCCCCCTTGGTCAGCCTGTGACTGACATCGAGAGTTCGTGCAAACGCGGTCGGGGGCGGGGTGGGCCGGGAATTCCTCGCACCGAGAAGCGTGGACGGCGCTCGGGCTCTCCCAGCCGGCCTGCTGGAAGCAGCGGTCATGCTGGTTCGATCCCACCACCTCACTTTACAGAGGAGGGACCTGGGGTGCAGCACGCCGCACAGCAGGTCAGACCGGCCCCGAAGCTGCAGCCTGGTTCCCCACTTCTCACCTCCCAGGCGTCCCTCCGCTTCCCCAGCTCGCTTAGTTCTGTCCGAGCCCAGCCCCCTGCACCTTTAACAGGAAAGGCACTCTGACTTCATGCCCACGTGGCCTCAGGTTTTCTCCAAGAAGCAGCCGCCTTCCCTCTGAGGAAATGAACAGGCTCGCGACTCCTTGGGTTCCCCCGAGGGTCCCCCCGACCGTCGTTAAGCACTGGCCTAGACAACCGCCTTTCCTCCTGCATCTCAGTAGGTCGGAAGGCCTCGGAGGTTTAAGTTCGCGAATCACGGATGAAGCCACCCGAGGGCACAGGGGCTGCGAGAGAGTCTACAGATCTGGGGAGTCAGGCCCGGGGAGCGGGCAGCGGGGTTCGGAATGCTGCCTCGCTTGGCACTTTGGAGGCATCAAAAGTCAGCCAGCCAACCTCATTTTCTAGCGTCTATTCCAGGTCAGGCGCGTTTCCTCACTGGCGCCTTCCACTCCGCCTGCCCTTTCACAAAATAGATATTGAGCCCCGACTATGCGTAGGACATGGTCCAATGGGAAGAAAAGGCCCGGACGCTCGATCCCACGTCACAGCTTGCAGAGGGTCAGGGAGCATCTTTCAGTCGCGGGCAGTGATGTGCGTGTAGGTCACGAGGTCAGTGTAGTCGGCCATGACCAGCACGTTCTTTTAGTGAAATTGTGGTACATCGCTGCAGCCGTGGCCCTCGATCTCTTCTTGCCTCAGTGTGACCCACTGGCTAATGGAGCGACGGCGAGCATGACACAGGCGAGGACTTCAGAAGCCCCTGAGCGTTGCGACTTGCCTTGCCTTGCTGCTGCTGCGCGCTCTGAGACCATCGCTGTGTAAATGAACCTGTACCAGCCTGTGGGGGACATTTATGCATGACTCAGTGATCCGTATCCCAGGCTGCAAAGCAGCGTGTGAGGGAAGCCAGCCCAGAACCAGCCAGCCTGTCACTAGCCCGCAGCGAACCCACCAACCGACCACAGATGCACGAGTGTGCCCTGCGGCAGTCCACTGAGCCCAGCCCAGCCCCGCACGGGGTTTTCTAATGGACATTTGGGGCCAGATCCCCCTTTGGGGGCTGTGCTATGTAGGGTAGGATGGTTAGCGGCATGCCTGACCTCCACCCTTAATGCCAGTAGCACCAGCACCCCAGTTACAAGAAGCAAAATTACCTTCAGTCATGGCCACATAGCCCCCTACGGGACAAAATCACCCAGTTGAGAACCTTGATCTTGAGAAAACACCCAAAAAATTGTGAGCAAAAGGAAACGGTGGTGGTTTTAAAAGCCATTAAGTTGTGGGGAGTCTGCTCTGCACCTGAAACTGTCCGCTCTCGAAATGGACCAGAGTAGGATAGCATGTCACACAGTAAGCGCCGCCTCGGGAAACGGCGTTCGGGTGTCCTGGGTCATGACTCGGAATGTGTTTGCTGGTCTGGGTTGCAGGAAAACAGCCATAAACGCGAAGGTGTGGAGCTCGGTTCCTGCCCAGCTCTGATACCTCGTAGCTGCGTAGCACGGCAGAAACATCAGCTTTGGGGTCAAGCGAGATGGAATGTCCAGTCCAAGCTGGCTGCGTTTGGCGTGGCCGCCAGCTGGCTCCTCCCGACCCGACCCCCGGAGGCCTCCATGCTTCGGGCGAAGCAAGAAGATATAGTTGGACCTTTGAACGCTGTGGGGAAGGGAGCCGTGGACGGCCCCGTCACCACGCCGCAGGACTGCTGGAAGTCACCAGCAGAGAAAGAGCTGGCCGTGGCCCGGGGGGCGTTGGAAGGGATCGGAATGGACGGGCCTTGCGCTCTGAGGGCAAAGCCCTCCCAGCACCGTCTTTACCGGCAGACCCGGGTCCGGCCCGGAGAACGAAGTCCGCTCGGCCAGTTCATCACGGCCGGCACACGGCGTTGCCCCCCCGAGCAGATGTGCATGGAGCGCGACTCCCCCCACTTTTCTCTGCCACCTGGGTCCCTCGCCCTCTGCCGCCTGGCACCACGGGCACCAAAACACTTCCGGAAGTTCCACGTGGCTGGGTCAGGGCAGAACGTGGTCCTGGGGACACTGCTGTGGTCTCCGTGTTCGGTTTAGAGGAAGGCCGTCAGGCCTGGGATTCCGTGGGCTTTTCCCCTTGGGAACCCAGAGGGCAAGTGGCTGAATTTGGTCACTCGGGAGCCCGGGCCTCGCCACGACTCCCAAGTGCTTGTGGGAGCGGGAAGCGGTCCCGACCGAGCAAGGAGGTAGAGGGACTCTGCCCTCGGCTGGCCTCTGTGGAATTCCTCTGGTTCGGTGTGCACCCCCTTTCCCCCACTACCTAGACTTCTGCGTGGGGAGCCGGGAAAGCAGACCAACTTGTACTTTTCTTCTTGGGAGGGTCTGGCGTCGTCACGACCTGCCTTTACACTCCATTTAATCCCCGCCTTTGCCCTAGTCCCTGTCCGTGTAGAGGTCAGTCATGGGTAAGCTGGACACACTCCCCAAACAGACGGACTTCCCACAGCCAGGCCCCCGGGAAAAGCTCCCGGAAACGCAGGCCCTGAATGCATCCCTGTGTGAGAGCTCCAGCGCCTCCAAAGAGAGCGATGAGCAGACGCGTCTGCCCCGGCGTGGTAGCTCCATCCGCCGTCCCCATGGCCCTAGGAGCGGCCATCCTCCACCACATGTACTGGCTGGGGAGAGGGGGAAATTTGGGCGCCAGTGCCGGCGCGTCTAAGAGCCGGGGCCTCATCTGGGGTCTCCGTCGCCTCCTTTGTAAGCAAGAGCCTTTGGAGCAGAGCCGCGGGCCTCTGCCGGGAAGCCCTGGGCAGCCGCCGCGGAGCTGTCGGCCGGCCTCAGTCGGGGGCCTGCACGTGGGGTTGCATCGACAAGGGGTTTGCTTCAAAGAATTGGAGGCCCCTGGGCTAGACTCAGGAGCTCTGAGCCGCTGTGAGCGCACGGAGGGCAGCTGGCCTCGTGACACGGGTGTGGGTGCCCGTAATGTTCTCCAGGGGCGGCCCCTGAGCGAGCGGCGTCCCCGTGACCTTGGAACTGGTGAGAAATGCAAACTCCTGAGCACACCCCCCGCCCCCCATTGACTGCCTCAGAAACCCTGGGCGGGGGCCCCGTCACCCCGTGTTTCCAGCACTCCCCAGGCCTTTCGGACGGATGCTACACCGCGAAGAGCACGGAATGGACTCCGCCCAGTTTTGCCGGGTCCCCGATGTCTCTTTACGCTGGCGTTGTCAAGGTCACAGACGACGCGTACTTCCAGCTCTCGGCTTCCCGCTGGTGAAAAGCTGGCACGGGGCGCCCCGACCCCCAGAGCAAACCCGGCGGGGGAGGCCTGTGTCCTCCCCTCCTGCCCGGGGCCACGATCCGCCCGCAGCTGCCGCCGACGCCCGCGCTCCCGGAGGAGCCGCCGCGCTTATGAACGCCGTAACTCACGCTCGCTGCCCGGAGCCGCTGCGCACGGAAAATTGCATTCTGCAAAGCGTCGAAGCTGCAGTCCCCATCTGAGTCGATACTTTTATTTTAACGACGTTTGTGATCAATATTTAAACAGGATTGACCGCGCCTGCCGAGAGTGCCCCTCTCTCCTCCCAGCTGGTTGTGAAGATAAAATATTCGGGGGTGGAGGGTAGGGTCCAGGGCAGGAGTGCGAAGGACACATTAGCATCTAGATCGGATGGACCTGCCGTCTCTCAGGGCTCGCGGGGCTTTCGTCTGACGTTCTGGGAAGATTATGAGAGAAAGGGAAGATTTGGGGGAAGATCTGATCACCGGTCGTTGAAACTACGGAGATCTGCGATTTTCTTGGTAACAGTCCACCGCACGTGTCATCTTGCTTTTACTGAAACCAATGCCAATCAGCAGCTCAGAACGTGACTTTAGGCTTAAGCAGCTAACGTGTCACCCGACTTGCCGTGTCCACGGGCCTTTGACTGTCTCCGAGTCCCGTCTTCCTCATCTGCAAAATGGTCCCTCGTGAGGCTGAACGTGTACCTGAGACACGGTGGAAAGCAGGTGAAGTCCCCGTAGTGAGTAGTTAGCGAGTGTGAGGACCCGGATCAAAACCCAGCTCCACCTGTCCCCGGCGCTGTCCTTGCAAAGGCCAGTATGAGCTGTGCCCAAAACGAGGTGACGCTTTAGGACACAGTGTGACGAAGTGCGAGGGTACAGGGTGCAGTCCCTGTCAAAGCAACTAAAACCAGAAATGGCCTGAGAAACCCGGGGACCCTACAGCAGGTCCCCGAATATCGTTTCTTTCGAGGCCATTTCCTTTTTACGTCGACAAGACGCCACGGGAGCCGATGTCTCGTTTCTATCCATCGGCTCATGGTGACGTCGGTTTAGCTTTACGTCATTTCGCTTGGAGTCTCAGAGCCTACTGATGACACCGAGTGAGGACTTGCTGTATGTGGAGAGACTCAAACTTAGGTGACATCTGGAACAGTAAACAGGACAGTGCATTGGGAGGGCGCGTGTGGACGTGCCACACGCCGACGTGACCCACTGCGGGAGTTGGCTCTGAGGTGCGCCTGCACGTCACTGCGGGGGAGATCAAGCACCCCCTGACTCAGGTACACAAGCAACTGTGCTATCTCCGAGAGGGGGTTACCCCCAAAGAGGAGCGCACACTGAGGGCTGCTCAGAGACGAGTGGTGCGGTGTGACAGGGTGACCACCCTGTACCAGCTTGTCTGCGAGCCAGACGTCCTGACTGTCAGAACCTGCTGGGCCCTGGGCACACCACGCCCGCTGGCCACTCTCTAATGACGACAAGCAGCAGCACACACTTTCCTGAAGGCACAGGAAGCAAAGCTCCATGGAGCAGAGAATGACAAACAGCATAAACGCGAGGCAGGTGGAACCTGAGAAGTGACAATCACGAGGTCCCTGGGGACACAGAGGAAAGACGTGACATCACAATGCACGTTCTGGACTTGACGTCCTGTGGGAAGTCTGTGCAGTCAGTCTCTTCAACAGGGGCATGACTAGGTGAAAGTCATCTCTTAAGAGCCTGATCTGTCTTAGGGCTTTTATGGGTCCCCCCAAAATGACCCAACCCAAAGCCAAGCACCGCTGCCCCCCGAAATGCAGCTTGTGGAGCCTGATGCTTCAGCACCCCTTACCCCTGCTGTGCACAGTTCGTGCAGCTCCACGCGCTGGCCGCTGGTGGTCTGTTTGTAGTGATCCTCGTGTTGCCGGGATGACCGGCGACTGCCTGGCCCGTCGATCACGGGAGCCAGACGGGAGAGCCTCCCGCAGGCCTGTCGGTGGGATTCTGTTCGGGTAGCCGCCCGCCCCCTTCCTCCTTGACCCTCTGTTTCGAGCTCTCGCTTCCGCTCTCCATGAGATCTCTTTCCTCCTCCTTGACTTCCTTCCTCCCTCCCTCTCTCCCTCCCTTCCTCCCTCCCTTCCTTCCTTCCTCTTTTCCCCCTTTCTTTTTCCCTTCCTTCTTTCCAGCCCTCACTTCTCCCGTGCTTCCTATTTTTCTCCTTTTTTCCCTCCCCCATCTCCCTTATCTTTCTTTTTTTCTCCTGGCTTATTTCTTAAGGTCACTTTTCATGTCCTTGGGTCATGGCAGGACAGGGGCACAAGGAGCAAGAAGACGCTTTCCTTTGAAGCGTGGGCCCGGATCCAAAAGCCCTCTTCTCACAGCCTGGGGTCTCAGAGTCCTATCTGCTCTCGGTTTGGCTTAGAGAATTCCTGTACCTGCATCAATGGAAAGCCATTGTCCCTTTAACTGGCCTGCTGGAGACTGGGTTGTTGGGACAGGTGGCACGGAAGGAAATGGGGAACTCCAGTCCTTTCTAACCGGATCGTTTCTTTTTCCCCAAGATGCAGGGAACTGTCTCTCATGGCTTTAGCTTCACAGGCGCTTCTACTGCGAGAGACTGAAGGACTCTATTTCAGGGGAGCACAGCATATGCACGAAGAAGACGAGCTGAACTAAAACCAGCATGGATTATTTTAAAAGCACAGATACATTTTTAAAGTCAGCTCGGTCTGGATCTTATTAAACTCGACTCTCTCCATGTGCGTGTGAGTAGGCAGAGGATGTGCATGTGCGTCTAGATGTTTTCATCCTGCTGAAGTTCTGTGAAGTCACCGCTCAGCTAACATCCCAGATCAGCCTCCGCGCCTTAGATCTCGCTCTTCAGACACCCCGGTGCTCACTTGAAGCTCAGACAAACCCCATTTCTCCTTCGAAGTCTCAGCGAATGTCTTGGTGGGAGGGATGCAGTTTTCTCGGTGTGCTTCTTGTGAGATCAGAGATAAGAAAACCAAAACAAAAATTTGATTTGGTTGGCAACACACATTGTGCTACCAGTGACAACAAGCTATACGGGCTGTCATTTAGGCCGAATCATTCCGTCTAGATGACTTTCGTAGCATCACACAGACTACCCGGAGACCCTCCGGGTGCATTTGGGCCTGTGTCTACACCTGACTATAAACCACGCGGTTACAAGAGTGCGTCCGCCAATATAGAAGCTCGCGGGGGTGGGGGAGTGTCTTTTAAGCATGGCGTCGTGGACAATCCTACGACTTCGGTGTCTCTTTGTGCCCATATCCAGTCTCTCCTGCGTGCATGCATGGGCCGTCCCCAGGGAAAGGCATTTACGGTGCGACGATCCCGTCTCACCGATGTCACCTGCCCTCTCTCACACACATACGCACGAGGGCTGTCCGCAAAGTATCCAGCCACGTGCTATGCGAAAGAGAGGCACTGACGGCTGGATTTTTCCCGGACAGCCTGCGGACGTCTCTTTGCTGTGCCCTGGCACCTAGGCCCCTCCTCCGGGGTAAGACTTCCGCTGCAGATTCCTAAACACGGTGATGTTTAACCTCCAGTTCCTCCTGCTCAGCCCTGCCTGAGTGCACCCTGAGATGGGAGACCCACTTCAGGTCCCTCTTGGACTAGAATTCTTTCCCTAGAGCATCTTCTTTTTTGACCACTTTGGCCACAGACACCATGACAGTGGTCTTCAGATCGCCATTCTAACCCTAAACCTGACCCTTACTACCTTCCACCTTTTCGGGTACATACACATTTCCTTTTTACTGAAATGTACCCCGAAGTTAGTGTCTAAAATTAAGCCCAATGTTGTTTTTCCTTCGAACTGGTGTTTCGTCCTTGCCTTCTCGCATCCCAGAGGTACTGGGATCCTGATGTCCCCTCTTTCGGCATCCCCCATCCGTCCGTGAGGACCGGCAGTCTCGCTCCCAAGTCTCCCTCGTCTCCTCCGACTCCCCAGCCCCCCAGCTAACACAGCCCGATCAATCCATCCCCAAACAAGGGCAGCAGATTCCTGGGTGGTGTCTGCTGGGCTGTCTTCCATCTTCTACTCCAGTGTTTGCAGTTTTGACCCAAGGTTCTGCAAAATGTCACGTCGGCATCCGAATCCTTGCTTAAGCGCCCACAACGTCCTGTCAGCCCGTTGGGTCACATCCAAATGTAAAACTCTCTTCTAGACCCAGCGCCCTCCATCACCTCTCCAGTCATCCTAGCCGCCACCCAATGCTTCGGCCACCGACACGGTCCCTCTCACCTGACCGATCGTCTGGTACTCTCCACCACCCCCAGCTCCGCACTCCCTACGGGTCCTCCCCATTTTGCCGGGTCTAAGGCGCCCCATGTTTTTGGCTCAGACTTTTAGGGGGAAAAATCTTTCCTTTTAATTGTTGCATTCAAATTTTTATTTGTTTATAAATAAACTATTTCTTTGCACTATAAAGAAATTCTGGCATTTGTTTTTTTTAACATCTCATGGCACAAGAAATTTTATGTAACGCCTTTAACTCGTAAGCATACATAAAAGAATGAAAACCGTTTATGTAGATACGGGGCTAGTACTACCTGTGTATACGGCGCACCCTTATTTTTCTTCACAAATGTGGCCAAAAAGTGTGCATTCTACGCAGCAAAATACGCTCATTCAAACCTGGTTGCGCAGATGAAGCCTTCCCAGACCCCTCCTACCCTTCAGCTCTGTCGTTGCAATTAGCAAGCCCCTCACTCACATGTTTATGCATATTTTTGCCATATACATTCCGGTTGTCTCCTACCTTATTTCCCTAAATATATATTAAGTAGCTTAATGCTTAATACTCCCAATCGTCAAGTGTCATGGTTTGAAAATAAGGTTTAGAAAAACGAGTGCTTGCTCAATAGGCTAATCGTCCTCTGGAATATATTAATATTCTGTATTAATATCTGCAAATGACAAAAACTCAAGTCAGACCGACCTAGGAAAAGGGCATTTAGGGGCTCACATCTGGGAGGTCCCAAGCTACAACGGGCCCGGGCAGGGTTGAACTAGGGGCTCATCAGAACCGGGTTTCTGACATTCGCCTTGACTCTGCTCTCCTTCCTGTTGGCTTCACCTCCCTGTGAACTAGGCCGACCGGACGTCCCATTTGAAACGGGACAGAAAAGAACGGTCTTGTCCCCTTTCAAGTGGTACATACGGTCAGCCTCATGTCGCCGGGCTAAATCCAAGGTGTGGGCAGGCTGCCCCCACGCGCCGTGTGGAATGGGGCCAGGCCGCGGGACGTCTGACCGCCTGCGCTGGCCCTGGGATTCGTTCCTGTGGCGCTTACCTGGCCGTGCGCGTGTCCTGAAACGCGTCATCCCGCCTCGTGCTGGGTCGTGCTGACGGCGGGGAGCCGGTCCGCACACCCGAGTTCCTCACTGATCTCAAATTCAAGCCACCTGCCTCCCTGATGCCACCACTCAAAGGACAGGCACGCAGGATGGGGAAGGCGGCTTCCTCCAATAGTTACGGACTTGCTGCTAGAAGGAGGGAGAGCGGCTGGTGCACAGGTAGAAACCACGAGCTCCCCTTAGAGGCGGTCACCCCCACTTATCTCTGTGGGAGTGGGGGAGCAAGCCCCCGGGTGGGCAGTTGAACAGGAAGTGCTGGCTGCCCCTGCACAGTGACCGCAGAGGTGCGCTCCGGGCTCTGATCTGCCTCCTTCGCTGGCCTTGACTGCAATTCAGTTCGGTTTTAACGTGTCGTCAAATTTTGTCGTAACTTCAGAATTAGAAAGAAAACACAACACGGATGAAAGCCAGACCACACTCTAGCATTTCTTATATATTAAAGAAAAAAAAAAAACCGGTTCTTTTCCTGCAGATTTTAGAAAAGATTCAGGAGAGTCAGATCCATAAAATGAAATGAGATTAACCTTAACACGTAATTAATATTTATTGAGTTTTAAGTACAACGGACGTCATTTAGGTGAAGGCCCGCTTATGGTTCGGATTTCCTTACACGGAACTTGACCTTTCCCTGCTGGGACATTTCCAGCCTTCGGAGCAATTGTCGGCCCTGAGGTGGAGGAACCGGCCTGGAAAGAAAGAAATGCAAAGGACAGCGTGGGCGCAGGCCACCGCGAGCCCCGTCCCTGCCCCGGGCGGCTCCTCTCGGCCTGCACGTCGGAGCTGGGGGCCTTCGCTCTCCAAGTCCCTTCACATGGGGCTCCTCAGTGACACTGGGAAGCACGGTGGTGATTTCTCACGTCAGAGCAGCTTGTTCGAAGCCAGAAGGAGACTCTGCAGCAACTTTGTCCAGCCGTGTCCTCTCCTTCCCCACCAGACAGGGCAGGAGAGGGGCCCGGGCTGGCGCCCAGTTAGCCGGGTAGTCGGTCTTCAAACACTGGTGACACAGGCATCATCCGGAAAGGCGTGTCCAGGGTCCCAATGGGAGGGAAAGCACGGGCAAGCCCGTGTTAGATGAGAGGAGCACTTACCCCTGATTCTGACCACTGAGCCCCAAAATGGAACGAAGGGTCTGTAGCCACGCAGCGAGGGTTCTCGAGGAAAGAGCGACAGAATCATTCCGCTGTCCCAGCAGCACTCCCGTGTCAGAGGGGCAGGGTCCCCCCACCTTCCCCGCCCTGACAGCCCCCCGACGGAAGGAAAGGGCACCCCCTCGGGGATGTCCTGCTTGGTTGCCCTTGAGCCAACTAACGATCTAAGTGAACCCAGAATCATCTCAGCCAGGGGCCAGAATGTTTGTTCCCCTCAACTGATGGGAACAAACTGATGTCATCGCTTGGCGTCAGCGGTTAGACCTCTAAGTGCTGACACACTGGGGTCTGGGACTCCGGCCCCTGACTTCCGGACGTGGTGCTTTCTCGCTCCCTCTGTCTCTGGTTCCTTTCGGGTATTTCACTCTTGGGTACCATCCCCAGTTCCTCCCCGACTCCAACCCTGATGCCTCTGCCCCACCATGTCACCCGGGCTTAGAGCCATGAGCCCCTAATGGACCCAAGAGGCCCCTCTGAACGTCAGTGAGCGCTGGGCCTCTGTGCTTCCTCATGCCGGACCACGAAGGTTTGCTCACTGGTTAGCACCTTCCTGGTAGCATCCGGATGAGAACGCAGAGGACACAAACACGTGACGTGTCTGTCGGCAGCAGTGCGCGGCGGAGAGTGAGCGCCCCGTGCATCTGCAGCGCCTTTGCCATCCCCACTGCATCGTGTCAACCTGAGCTCCCCTCTGTTAGAGACAAACTAAGCAAACGAGTTCTGTTTTTTTAATTTTACTTTTTTTGTTTGTTTTTAAGTTAAAAAACAAACAGCATCACTTCTGAAAAGGCACTCCAACGGGCGAGCTGGCAAACAAACGAGCAGATTCTTTTCTCAGTGACACAGGTTCTTTGTCTCCATGAAAATGACGTTTGTTTTTATCCCCAAGCTCCATCCACAGTCTTCTCTTCTGCCTTGCAATAATCCAGCCCCAACCACAGCAGGAAAACCCAAGGCTCTGTCGGGCACGGGTGAGTCTAGAGCAGCCCTTGGGACAAGAAGGCCGTAGGCATGGCTTCCGTTTCTCGGCGACGGGCAGGGCGGTCCGGCTCCTGCTGGGGGTCGGGGCTGGAAGGGCACCCAGCCTTTTCCTAGCTCCGTCCGCCCTCTTTGATTTTCCTCTCAACTACGTCTCCTTCCCACCCCGTCCTCCCACAGCCTAACCCCCAACAAAATGTGATGCATTGCATGAATCAACACCGTGATTCACACACAGAAGCCCAGGAAAACGTGCTGTGCGATCGTGGGGGTAATCTGTCACGAAGCAGCCTCGGAAGCGCTCGCCCGCGGGCCACGTTGTCCTCTTGTTAAGTGGTGTGTGTTTTTCTTCCCTCTTTCCTCTTTTCCACGTACTGCTTAATACTGATGAGCTTCTCCTCGTCGAAAGGAACATTTACGTTTGTCTTTAGTTTTCTGTGTACCACGTGCATCCGAGGACCCAAGTCCTTCTGGTTTTCTGTTTTTCCTTCTGACTACCTGAACTGTCTTCAGCCCACACTCTGAAAATATGACACTATTTCCACGGGGAGCAGGGAAAGCCGACGTTTAAAGGTCCGTATTTTAGGTCTAACACCAAAGTCACATGAAAGCTAGGTTTAACTGCTTATTATTCAATCGATGCATCAACTAATTACTAAGTGGTGAGCACCACCTGGGTTTCCAGCCCGATATAAAGATGGTGACTGTAAGACTAAAAAGAATCACAACCGGTCTGTTAGCACAGATAAAGTGACAGTGATTTGCCAGTACTGCTCCGTGTAGGATATCCGAAACGGTGTTATGGGGCAGCAGATCACAGGGGGAGAGGTGGTCGTGAGCGCTGGACCAAGTAAGACCAGGTTCCCAGAGAAATGGGGAGATGGGGACCTGGAAACGGGGTGCCATTTGGATGGCAGTAGGCAAGAAAAGTTTGTCCAAGCAAGGAGAAGGGCTGTTTATGACAACTGTGTCACCAGACTTGGTTTCAAGTGGCCTGACCCTCTCTCCTGCACATACCACCTGCGATGTGGCATCAGTCAGAGTCTGTGGCCGGACAGGTGACATGCTAGAGACGCTCAGAGAGGGAATCCAGCTAAAGAAATGTGGCGTTTCTTGGTCTTACTTGTCATGCAACATAAAAGCATACCAACTGCACACAGACACACACACACACACACACACACACAATGCGCAATAGTAATTGAAATCGTGATGTACACACAGTTTTCTAGTTTTATTTCTTAAATAAAGCATCAGCTTTCAGGATACGATGACAATTAAATGTTATTTTAAAATATAATTTAATGGCTGGATGAGCTATCATATTGCTTTACCACAATATATTTAAACACTATCCTGTTATTGCCTGTTTATATTATTTCCAATTTTCTCCAATACAAATAGTGTTGGGATAAATACCCCTTAATATCAATGTTTGATCACACTTAGAATGATTTTTTTAAGATGTATGCCTAGAATCAGCAAATCACCAAGTATGAAGTTTAAAACTCTTTAGAAATAGTTCTAAATTGCTTTTCAGAACACGGTACCCGTTGTTTTCTTTCAGAACGAGTGCAGAAAAACCCAAATTACTTGTCTACACTAAAGCCATCTCAAACGCCACATACTGTACACACTTCTTTCCATTTAAAATTTTAAACTATTTCCTACCTACAAAGGAACGTATTATTCTTTGTAGTTATCGAAGAGTCATACAACTTTAAAATAACTTATGAAAGTTTTAAAGCATAAAGAAACATGTTAAATCCTGCCACCCAGGTTAACTAAGAGAGTATCACCGAGCGTGTAGAAGGCCCCTAGGGACTTCTCCCCCACTCACCACAGAGCCCTCCCCGCTCCGAGAAGTCAGCGTGACATTCAGTGTTTTGTCAACGCTTCCCTGTGTGCTTTTGCCCTAGACGTCCATAGCCTAAGGAATCTGCAACTTAACGTAACTTGTTTTGGAATTTTATAACTACGACACTGCATGTATTTTTTAGCAGCTTGCTTTTTTTACTCAGTTATTTCACTACTAGATAGTATTTCATTGTACACGTGTATCGTGGCCTGTCCTCTCTCTTGGTGGTGGATATTTGGGGGTTTCTAGTTTGGTCTGTTTATGGACCATGTGCTGTAGATCCTTCTCTGTGCCTCCTGCTACGCACCTTGGGGGAGAGTTCCTCGGGAAGAACGATGTATCCCCCAGGGAGACGTCAGGCTTTGGAAAGGCCCAGGGCACAGACGGTTTTCAGGGGATCGTTTTACAAACCGCCAGTTTCTGTTCATATTATACATTTTCCTTGAACCAGTTGTGTTGGGTTTTTTTTTGCCCTCTCACGTTTAATAGCCCTTTTCCCACTGTACAAAAGAAAAGCATACCTCTCACTCATCCAAATTCTTATTCTGGTGAATTAGAGTATAAAAAAGCTCCAGGATGACAAACAAAGGGACATTTAAAAATTTTATGATGATGTTGAGAAAGCGAATGACTTTAATGAGTGGGTAACAAATCACTTTGCAAGTCAGACGCATTACAATTCTTTGTTGCCCCGAAAAACAAGCTTTCAGCTGCTAGATTATTAAGAATAATTTCCCGTGATAAAATCGTCAATCATGAATCACTAGGTGATATTTAGCATATAGCTGGGAATGAATTCAAAGAATTGAGGCACACTGCTAAATGAAACTTCTTCTATTCCTTTGTTTATTTATAAGAATAAAGATTTCTAGCACTTATTCCTACAAAAACAATGAATAGGAATAAAATTGATGCAGGATTCTGTCTCATTTGAGCTTTAAATAATATTTATCTTTCGATATATAAAAATGATTTAAAAAACTCTATCCATTTCAATAAAGTATACACTTCCAATAAAATTTGTTTCATAATTAGTAATCATCTAAAAAACTTGTAATTTATTCATAGTGTTTTAATCAATTGTGTATTACCACTAACTTTAATAATAACTCATTCCTGAAGAATTTTTTGATACTTAGAACCCTATGGTCATATAGAAAATCATTGAAAAATTCAATATGTGCATAGATTTTTGCTCTAAAGATGTGTGGTAGGGTAATCAATGAAAATATTTCAAGCATAAAACTATATTGAATTTTGATGAAATCATTTAGGGAGACATGGAAAAAAATACGGGTCTAAGGAGAAAAAGAAGTGATTAAAATTTTAAACCATTAAAGAACTTGCTTGTGTTCTCTTTTAAATTTAAAGTCAGAAAATCCTACGCGTATTCGTTGCCAGTGGGAAGGTTAGGTGACGCCTTAAATTTCTGGAAGAGGGGCATGGTTTTTCAGAGTTCTTTCAGCAGGTGAACACCCTTGACAACCGCCCGTCAAGGGTGTGTGCCCTGGTGCAGCGGGATCGTTGGCTCAAACGGTGTGCGTGTCTCCAGGATTTCTAGATAGTACCACCTTGTTTTTCGAGTCGTCCAACACTACCAGAGGCCTTCGCTGCTGACCATCCTCCCAAACACTGGGGGTGGCTGCAGTTTTCCACTTTTTGCCAAGCTAGTGGGTGTAAAATGCCATTTCACTGTGGTTTTCATTTGCATTTTCCCGACTTAATGAGGTTGAACATATTTTCATATGTTTATTGGCATCCATGTTACTATTATTTATTTTTAAGCTTTGCTAATTTGATTTACAAAAAGCGATGCCTCATTTGCATTTCTTTGATAACTAACAGGGTTAATACGTTTTCATATGCTTATTAGCCATTTTTATTTTTTATGTGAATTGTCCATTCATATCCTGCCCATTTTTTCTATGGAGGCTTTAGGGGTGTTTCTATGCATTCAAAGGAGCTCTAATAAGGCTTAAGCCCTTCACCTGTCACAGTGATTGTGCAGCAATCTTGGAAGAAACTGGACTTTTTCCTATGATATCATGCTTCTTTTAATAGACTTATGAATGTGATTTGCTGATCTTCTGCTTTGGATTTCTGCCTCAATATTTATAACTCAGATGGTCCTGCCAGTGTTCTGCTCTGTTTTGTTCAGTGGGGGTGGCATGCTAACTGCTGGTATGGAAATGCTCCCTTCTTCAAGCAAATTCAGAAGATTTCTATTCATTTCCAGGCAGACTAATCAATTACACACGATGGAAATTGTTACCTGAAAAATGACAGACGAAGACAACTAGGACATAACCTGTAACTACATTTTTTGGGAGGGATTCTTAAGCAGAGTTATCAGGTTGTCTTTTCTTTTAAACCACATTTATTGTATATAATTTCTCTGGCGTATCATCAATTTCATTAAGAACTTCGAATTTATTTCCATTGATGAGTACAGTTTGGTTTATGGATTTTAAAATGTCCTTTACACGGATCTTATAGCTCTCTTCTCATTGCAATTTTTGTAGGCTTGTGCTTTTTATTTCTTACTTTTAAATGTAAAAGCTTTTAAAATTTATTTTTCTCAAAGGACTACCTCTGAAATATACTTGTAGATATACTGCTTATCTTATTTTTTCTTGATTTCTTCCTCTTTCATATTTCCTTTTAATAAGGTTTGTTTCTAATCTATTAAGTTGACTGCTTACTTTGTTCTTTTTCACCAGCTTTCTATTTAATAATGAAAATGTTTAAGGCTGTTTTTCTATCTTTTTATCTCTTTAGTCAAGGAGCAATTTTCAGAAGTCACTAGTCTGTACTCATATTTTCATCTTGTAGTGAATCCTCCAACTCTCGCCCTTCCTCCCCGTAAAATACCTTAAACAGTCCCCCACGAGGTACTGAACTAAGTTCTAAGTTCTTCCCTTCTATTCAAGGCCCTCCATACTCTAGCCATAACGTACATCCCTAAAGTCAACCCTTAGTACCTCCTATCTCTGTGGCCTACTCTAGAGAAACTAACTGGACACTAATCTTTGCCAAATGTTCTAACCACCATGCATTTGCCTGTTTTTCCTTCTACCGCAAGTGGCCTCCCCCCGCCCCCCACCCCCACCCCGGAAGCATTACCATCTTTTGAAATGGAATTTGGCCCTTCTGGTGGTTGTGGCTTCCAGGGTCCCTGCAGCCACACGGGGCGGAAGCCATTAGGTTGTCTCCTGTCGGTCACTTGGCTTCACTTTGCTGCGAGTTCAGCACACCCGGTGCACGGGGCCTGGTGAACTCAGCAGTCCGCTGTCTTGCTGATGCATCACGCCTCCTCAGACACATCCCACGACCTCAACACCGGCTCAGTCACGGGGAACTACCGTATTTTGCCGTGTGTAACGTGCACTTTTTTGGCCCACATTTGTGAAAGGAAAAATAAGGATGCGCATTATGTATGGGTAGTACTAATTCCATATCTATATAAATGGTTTTAATTCTTTTATTTATGCTAATGAGTTAAAAGTGTAACTCTAAAAATCAATAACAATATCCGTATGCAAAATAGTACCCTGGCAGATGATAATCAAGGTTTTTTTAATATGTAAAAAAATTGTATACACAAAATTTCTTGTACCTTGTATCTGTTCTTGTGTTTTGTAATTATTTGTTACATAAAATTTCTTGGACCATAATATATTAAAAAATAAATGCTAAAATTCCTTTATGATACAAAAAACAAGTGCCTAAATATACACAAATCAAAATTTGAATTAAAGAATTAAAGCAAAAGATTGTTTTCCCTGAAAGTTTGAGCCAAAACCAGGGGTGAGTAGCATACACAGGAGCGCATTATACATGGCAAAATATGGTATATGCCGCCCAAATTCGGACACTTGTTTTAGTGAAAGAAGTCACTCTTAACTAGTATGTCTACACTTTTCTCTTTTCTCTGTAGGGAGCGGACCAAAGGGAAATTTAGGACATGTGGTATAAAAGTACGGCAATAAGGGGTGTATTGACACAGATATCCCCTCTTAGAATTCTTCAATGGGACTCCTATTTGGGTTTTGTAGATAATTCACATAGATGGGGTCTATTACAAATAACAAGTGTCAGAGACCCTTGCCCTGACTGTGGCCCCTTCGGGTCCAAGCCAGCAGAGGAGAGGCAGAGAGCCATCTGGTTCATATAATCCTGGGAGATTATATTGACCTTATAACAGCTGAGCCATGTCATGGGAGAGAGCAATGTGATGTCCCAGGCTTATCACAAGATACACACTGTCACATAGATTTTATAGCTCCTGGTATTACGATATTTTCTCAGGTCTTGTCCCAATGCTGTTTCCTCTCCCATCACTATGACAACGCACCTTGCATTAATAATGGAGACCCGAGGGAAAGCGTGTGGCATGAGGCCCGTCTCAGGATTCACCTCTGGCTTTGGCGTTCCATGAGACCATTCTGGTTCTAGGCCTTGTGCTCTGGAGATTCCCATGGATCTCAACGTTGTGTATATGAGAGGAGGCCGGTGCAAAGCCGTAAATGGGGGAAATGCAGGATTTTGCCAAGATGTCCTAAAGCAATTAGCTGGCACAAGAAGTGGAACGGCAGGAAAGCTATTCCAAAAGGGTAAGCCATTTAGATTTGGAGACCAGCGTCCGCTTGCTGGTTCTACCACAGAGCAAAGTGGGGGAGACGGGTTCTAAAGTTTCCGTCCCGTGTCCCTAGCGGCTCCCAGTTCCAGGACTGACGAAAGGGGCAGCAAAGCATGAACTGGTCACAGCTGCTCAGCAGGTCAGCCACCTCCGGGCAGTCCTGGTACCTTTTCCTGTGCAGACTTGGTCCACTTTGAAAGGCCCCGTCATGTAATCATAAAAACCGAGACCGTTATCGGACAGATTTGCTGTCAAGTCCCAGCTCCAGCTCTCACCCGTTGTGTGACCCCCGGTGAATATAGTCACTCACCTGAATCGCTGTTTCCTTGCAGTAAAATAGAAAGAGAAACGTTAACATTAGATGAAAATTAATGCACATTGAGAGCCAGGAATGTACACTATTCTCAGCAAAGTCAGGAATAATAATAGCAGCAAATTATTATCACATCAGTGGACTTTGGGAGGAGGAGGTTGGAGCCCTTCCTCCTTGGGAAGTGTTGCTGTCACATAAATTCCACGTGGCCACAGCGCTGGTCAGGCACCAGGTGTGTCACCTGGCAGTGGGGGAAGTCAGGAGGGAGTTCAGGGCCCAGTGGGCCCCAATAAGCAAAGGTCAAGCATGTAAGCTGTCAGAGTCAACAGCAATCACAGCAAACCATTAGTTTCAACTTTGTGTCGGAGGAAGAGCCGATAGGCAGGTCAGCCTGAGCATTTCCAATACCAGCTCGGCCCGGGAGGGTCTGTCACCTGTCCCCGCCGTCTGTCATGGGTCACGGAGCCCGAGAAATGCAGGGGACCCAGGCGGCAACGGCTTGAGCCTTCTCCCCTCCTCCCACCCACAGGGCTCCGTCCCACAGGCTCGGCCCTGTGGGAGCCGTTTGCGGGGTTCCCTCTTTCACGTCGGGGTACCTGTACACGCCGAGCTTGCTCTTCTGCTGGGATGTTGTGCTGGTCTCCCCTTTCTATTTCCGGTCCACGGCCACCATCCTACCTCCAGCCCTCGTCAGCTCGTGCCCGACTTAATTCAGCACCGTCCACGCGGATGTCCCCGTCTCCAGGGTCGCCGACTCCAGCACATCCGGCACGGCGGTCCATCGGTGACGTTTTTGTCACATCATCTCCCATCCTCAGGGCCGGTGATGTCTCCGGTGCCCTCCTGCCCCCCACCCCTCCAGATTTCTCCCAGCCCCCTGCAGCCCGGCACGTGATTGTCTTTTATAAACTTGGACACGTCAGGCCCCTCGTCCTCTCTGCCAGTCCATGCCGCTGAGTGCCCGGCAGCATTTAGCTCCGAATCACACGGTGCTGCACCGGGGTGGTACGCTCCCCCTCAGCGGGTGCCTGGACCTGGGTGTCTGTGGGATGAAACATGGTCCCTGCTGTCCCTCCTACATGGCCACGGGTTAGCCACTGCCTTTGGCCTGGGTCTTTATCGCGTGGGTCCACCGCGCAGGAACTCCCACTGGGCGGTTGTTGGTTTAGAAACGTTGCGACCTCGTTTCCATCGCTCGCCCGAACGGGATGGAAACCCCCAGGCAGGGATCGGCCCTCCGTTTCTGCCCGCCCTCGCGCGTGGGCATCGCTGCGTGCACAGAAGCGGCTCAAGAAACGCGTGTGTCTGCCCGGAGTAGAACTCTCAGGCGGCCCCGGGGAAATGACCTTTCTCTAAGAAAAATAAATTGGAAATAACCTCAGTACTCAACCTGATAAATACACCGTGGGATGTCCTCGCGATGGAGCATTATTCATACCTTAAAAACCTTTTTGAAGGATTTTTGTTTTTTAGGGAAAAGTGTCACCATATAAACTTGCTTTATAAATATGGTAGGAAATTTCAATGTCACAATATAAAGATAGAAAAAAGGAAGGGAGGGAGGGGACTGATGGATTAATGGGGAAAAAATGCAACAACAGGCAAATGGCGGTGATCGCTGAGTCATTCTGGATTCCTTTTATTTTTTTCTGTAGAATCTTCTATTCACATTTTCTAAAATAATGCCGCATTGCTTACAGTGCAAACAGAAAACATAAACCTTATTAAAACTGCCGCTGCTCATCAAACTGTCCTGTTTCCAAACAGCAGTTTTTAGATAGAACACGCGACAAGGGAAGGGTAGGCCAGCGATAGGGCGGAGACACCGATTGTCACCGGGGCGAGTCACTTTGATAGTGAGGGAACTGCCAGCTGACGCAGAAGGGACAGTAGCTTTTTAGCGGGAGGTGTTCTACACCTCAGACCAGGTAAGGGAACCTTTCTGCTGTTTCCACGCGCCAGCCCGTCCTTCAAAGGACAAAATTACCACGTCCATCTCCACCACCACAGTCAGCGCCAACGTTTCTGTCACTGTCACCTCCACCAACGTCGCCGCCATCTCCACCTGTACCACCTCAGTGACAACCAGCATCACCTCTGCCACCGCCGCCACCCCTCCACCTCTTATCACTACCACCGTCAACCCCAGGGGTAGACAAGTCCTCCAGGGCACATTGGATGCGGGGTGGGGGTGGGGCTATAGAAATGCAGGAAATGCGACCGCATGCCCCAGGACAGAGGCAGAACGTTCTCGTGGCGTCCCCCATCCCTGGCTTAGAACAGGTGGACTTTGGGGGTAGCTGGCCAACAGGATGAGGAGGAAGCCCCCCCTTAGGCTTTTCAGGCCGGTCTAACAAGACACCACAGACTGCGTCACTTATAAACAACAGAAATTATTGCTCACAGTCCCACAGGCTGGGAAGTCCAAGGTTAAGGCTCCAGCGTGGTCAGGGGAGGGCTTCTCCCTGGTTCATGGCCCGTGACCTTATGCTGCGTCCTCACATGGTCGGAGGGGCTGGAGGTTTCTGTAGAGCCTGGTACACATGGGCACTCACGTCATTCCTGAGGGCCGCGCCCTCATGACCTAATCACCTCCCACCTCCTAACACCGGCACCTTTGGCCATTAAGGTTTCTGGGGTGAGGGGGGCTGGGATACAAACATTCAGAGCGCAGCACCCCTCCACCTGGCCGCACTCATCAGGGGCTCACGCCTTTCCGAGGTGCCTCTCTCACGCCGCCCGGCGTCTCGCTTTGGACACTGTTGTGCACTGACCGGCCGCAGAGGAAACGGGCGCTGAGGGCTGAGCGCAGCGGCGGCTGAGAGCTGAGCAGGTGCGCGCGCCCGTGCTTCCAGGTGCGCGCGCGCGTGCTTCCAGGTGCGCCCGTGCGTGCTTCCAGGTGCCGAAACGCGAGCGCTCACCGGCGCCTGACGGAATGGCTGAGCCCAGGACGCCCGGAGCCCCGACCGCTTCTGCGGACGGAGGTCGTCGCCTACTTCCACGTAACGACTGACCAGTCGTCGCCTTTGCCCGGCCGCGTGGGGGGCTGCTCCGTTTCGAGTTCACTGTCTGTAAGGGAGACTTGCATGGGTGACGCGGCCAGGTGCAAGGGGGCCGCCACCTGCAGTACCTGTTACAAGTCTGCTGCAAGGCACTGTGGGTGTTCGGGGAGGGAGGCAGGAGCCCATGGTCATTTGTCCACGTGGCTGTGCCCGACAGGGGATGGGGTCCTGGTGGTTCATGTAACAAACACTTGCTGGTCATTCAGTATGAACCACTGTTCTAGGCCTTGGACACGGAGCAGTTGGAGCAAGAGAGAGTTCTTCTCTTTCTAGGGTTTATGTTCTAGAAGGGGATACAGGTGATGGACAAGTAAGTGACATATAATGTCCGGACTGGGCAGCGGTTTGGGAGAAGGGTCAGGAGAGAGCGCCCAACCCCAGCCTCGGGGGTGCTGTTTTAGGTGGGGTGGGCAGGAAAGGCCTCCCCAAGACGGGGATGTTGGAGCAGAGCCTCAAGTGACAGCAAGAGGAGTCCATGGGCCCATCTAAGGGAAGAACATTCTACAGGCAGAGGCAATCGAATGTGCAAAGGCCCTGAGGCCCCAACGAGCTCAGACTCGTTGTAGAGTGTGCTTGGTCACATGTGGCTCAGTCTGCAGGGACAGGAATGGGCCAAGGGGACGTTAGAGGAAACGAAGGCTGCAAGGTAGCCAGGGCCAGATCAGTGGGGACTCGGAGGCCGTGGTCAGGGACTTGCCGTCTTACTCTCGTTGGACGGGAAGCCCAGGGAAGGGTTTTCAGGAAAGAAGGTGTGTCGTGTGCCTGGAGGAGCTTAACCTGTCACTCACGCTTCTCGCTGGGACACAGCTGTGTGTACAGGGACGTCTCTGGGCTCCAGCCCGGCCGGCAGCCGCTTCCGTCGGGCCCGTCTCTGCTCGGGCCTCTTAGCCTCACCGCACACCTCTCACTTCTCGGTCCCCGAGCTCCGCTGATGCCCAGTTGGCATTCACGAGTCTGACCCGGAAATGCCAGCAGTTGGCACCCCGTGGGGTTGCCCTGGACCAAAGGATAACGGAAAATGACGGACAGGTGCTTTTCCTTTTGCCGCCTTGGACAGCCAGTTCTGATTTGGATTCATAACGCCCCTTTGGGATTCTGGGGGGATGGAGCGCCAGTCCCTTACACCGTACCCCACTCCAGAACTCCTCCTGTGTCCCCTCCCGCCTCGCTCCTGCTGCACTCCCTGCTGCCCAGGATCACGCAGGACAAGACACGATGACCATTTTACCTTATCGACCTGGGAGTAAGAAGTTAAATGAATTGTCCAGTTCACACTGGAGTCAGCAAGGGGACCGCGGTGTCTCTGATTCCCGTGACCATGACCTTGGCCACTCCACATGTTGCCTCATACTCAGAGTTGGGCAGGTGGCAGTGTTGCCAGTCTGGGCGGTCCCTCCTATGGGGAGCAGAGGAGACCCCAGACCACCCATGAAGAAGCGTCTCAGGGGTGGTCCATCCGAGGGGGCTTCAGGAGCGGGTCCGGGTGCTAAAGAAAGAATCGGAGCTAACCAGAGTCCGAGAAGGAGCCTGACCCGTGGCTTGGAGGACACGGGACAGGTTCGGGCACGATGCACGGAGGGGCGCAGTTGATGCTGAGTCTGCACCCCCGCCGTCCTGGGTGCCAGGCCCGTGGCAGCAGGACCCTGGAAGGGCCAAGGGAGGCCCAGCAGTACGCGTGGGGGGATCACGGCCAGCTGCTTTTTGTTTCTTAAAGATAGGTGTCGTCAGATGGGTACAAGCCCAGGAACCCTAACTCCTGGAGTGCTCGCCCCCACACTCGGCACCTGGGTGCCAGGCACCGTGCTCAGGACTTTGCACCTTTGCAGGAGCGGCGCGCTGTACACACGATCGTTCTCCTTGCTGTAACCATCAGGTTGTTCAGGTGGTCAACTAGCCAATGTCACAGAGTTAGACTGCCTTCTTACCCACTTCCCTGGAGTGCCCGAGAGAAGACCCTTCATGTAGGGGACCGTGGGGAGCCCCCGGGGGCGTGGGGCAGGACAGCGTCGCTGAAACTACTCCGGCGCCGGTACCTGCGTTGAAATGACGATTCAGAGAACTTCTCAACGGCCATAGGAGAAGGTGACAGGGGATGAGATGCACGGGGTGGCCCGTGAGCAGAGAAGACAGGACAGGTTCTGACCCAAACCGCCAGGAAAGAATCTGGGAGGCCACCGTCTCCGTTAGACCGGGGCTCGGGGGGAAGCACGGAGTCGTGGAAAATTCTGATTGAGTCGTGACGGTCCCAGTCAGGGCTTGAGGGACATCAGCGGGAGTGGGAGGGGAGTGCTGGGGTCTGTTTAGGTGACGGTATTTGAGGCCTTTGATGAAAAACACAGCCGACGGGAGGGGGATTGGGGCTCAGAACAGAGACAGCCTCTCTGGACAACAGGTGACCAGAGACCGTCATCCCTGAGTCCCAGCCTTGCCCACTTTGGGTGACGTCAGCTGCGTTCAGACAGGTGGCCTCCCTGATGCAGGCTGACCAGACGTCCCGTTTGAAATGGGACAGAAACAACCAGACTGTCCCGTGTCACACGGTGCATAGGGTCGGCCCACTGACACCTGGCATGTGCTGGGGAGGCCCCGAGGTTTGCGAGGGGGCCGCCGTGCGTGAAGCACAGTTCTTACTTCCCGGGTCAGGGGTGGGGCAGTCCCAGGGGGTCACCGTGGGTCACCACGGGTCACCACGGGGCCACGGAGGACGGCGGCTGAGGAGGCAGGGGCCCCTCTGAGGTGCAGGGCCGGTGAGCCCAGCAGGCCCCGCAGGCCCAGCCCAAGGCCCAGCACCCTGTTAGGGGCCCCCGAAAACGTGCTCGTGTTAAGCTGCTGCTTCCAGTGAGAAGACGCATGTGACCGTACTGAGTGCATGACGAGGACTCAGCCTGCACGCCGACGCAGCGGTGAGACGGGATTTCTAATCCTTTTGTTTGTTTGTTTGGAAGAAAGGCCCACAGACACAGTGCTGCCTAGTCACCTGGGTGAGGTGGCTTCAGGGCAGGGTGAGAGATACCTGGGGCAGAGGGGGGCACATGTGCCAGGAGAGGCACCGGCATAAGCCTGTGTCACCAGTCCCAGACCCCCTGCTACATGGGGGGACGGGTGAGAGGGGGACGGGGCGAGGAAGCCCAGATCGGTCGTCACGAAACAGTCACGGGGAGGCGGCCTGCAGCATGGGGAGTGGCACCAATAGTGCACACGCTGTGGGTGGTGCCCCATGGGTGCTCCACGGACCGGGGGGCACTCCATCCATGTAAGTGCCGACCACCGTGCCGTCCAGCTGCAGCTAACATGATCTAACCCCGAGCGTCAGCGCTGACTTAGGGGCTCGTGCAACCCCGGAAAGGTGGTGGCATTGTCATCGCTACGTACAGTGTCAGGGGCCGTGGCCCTGTGGGGGCGATCACTGTGAGGGGTGTAAGTGCTCCCTCAGGCCGTTGCTTGGTGCACCCGAAACGCGTTAAAAGAAAAACGAAGGAATATCGGCGACCCAGTGACGCTAGGGGACAGCTGAAGACCACGTCGAGGGAGGCGAGGAGCAGGCCTGGAGCTCGTCCCAGGCCGTGCCCTCCCTCCCGCAGTTAATCTACGTCGGGTCTTGTGAGTCCTGTGCCCCCCAGAGACCCAGCGGGGCTCGGGGCGCCGCTCAGCCTACGTGCCTTCTCCGAGAAGACACGCTCCTTCCCGGGTCCCGGGACGGTCCGGCTCCCGAGTTCCCTAGCGGGTGGCGGGTTCTGGGGGACACGAGTGTGCGCAGAGCCCCGCTTGTCACAGGACGGGAGGAGGCAGGCCCTCCGCGGAGGTGTGCGAGCCTTGCTGTTTGCATCAAGGTTCCGAGGACCCATGACCCAGGCTCACAGGAGAATGAGGCTTAAGAGAGAAAAACTGGTTCTGGTTCTCTTCTCCCCCCAGATCGGTGGGACGGAGGCGAGGCGAGCTTCTCACCGGGAGCGTTAGATTGTCCAGGAGATAACGGATGTCCTTTCCCACCCGGAGACGGTTGGACCGTGCTGGGCTTAACGGCACACCCTGGGCTTTCATTTCCCCACTGCCCGAGCTCAGGACACTGACCTGCACTCCACAGCCTGGGGCCTTTGTCCTTTGCTGCAAAAGCACTGAACGCGACCCAAGTTCAGTTCCCAGTTCTTCCCCTAAGCAGTCACCGAGGGGCCAGAAAGGAAGCAGAAACGTAAGATCCCTGCGGCCCCCTTGTGTTCTTAGGCCTGTGCCCTCACGGGAGCTGCCGGAACATTCTTTCTCAAGTACCTTCTGTGGCCCTCAGGGAGCTCTGGGCCACACAAAGAAGCACGTCGCCAGGTGTTCCAAAGCAATGGCGTCAAGCGGGCCGAGCCCATTTTTCACTTGCAAGGGAGTTGGAGAAAGCTGGGGTCCCCCCCAGAAGCAGAACGGTTGGGTTCCCCAGGTCGTCCTCAGTCCCGGCACGTCTTAGGGAAACGCCCCCCGAAAGCTCACGCATTGCCAAGCCCGGCCTCGGGCCGGGGGACGGGGGGCACCCCGCGTGTGGCCGAGCTCACCGGCGTGCGTGAGGCCCCAGCAGCTCTGCGCCTGTCAGTAACGCGGAATGACGACCCCCCATCTGTCCCCCGGAACGCTCTATCCGCGCCTTCATCAGGCTGCAATCCTGGAGGGACATGAATGCGAGGAGGCTGCGCGCCAAGGCGGCTGCGGGGCGGGACCCGCTCGGGCCGGCTGCAGAGCTCCGGGCCGCGGGGCAGGGGTCCGCCGGGTCCCGGGGACGGTCAGCGGCAGGAGATGCGTTCTGCTGCCCCGCCGTCGTGCTGTGGAATAGGATCTTGAGCGTTTCTTGCAACCAAGTGTCGGCCCAGGAAGGAGCTACCCTTCCCTGAACCCCTTCACTGGAATGGGACCCTGGACCTTCCTACCGTTCAGGGGAGCACAGAGCTCTTGGGGAGACGTGAACTTCCTGCAGATGCCGCCCGCCTCTGCTCTTGAGGAAAGAAGAGATGGGCAGGGGGACAGGAGGGGGGTCTGAGGAAGGCTAGCCCCCAAGCTGGTGGTCTTTGAAAGTAAAGTAAAACTGAGTAAGGTCTGGGTCTCTTTCACAGGTAAAAGGCCAGAGCCACCTAAGCCCCCAGGGGTCCTGGAGAGACACGGCCCGGGGACACCAGGCCAACGAGGCAATTCGCCCAGAGCAGCTCCTGGCCAGCACCTATGGCCACGTGACCTGGAAGCTACTGTTTGCCTCAGGCCATGGGTTAAGCAGCAAGAACACTTATTAGATCCTCAGTTTCCCCCTAGTGAAGTCCCCCTCGGGGGCCGCAGTGGGGGACATTTTCATGGATTTGATCGTCGCTGTTGGGAATCTGAGGTCAGGGGCTCGGAATACAGGGGGACACATGAGCAGGAGCTGGTGGAATTTGTGGAGGCTGCAGTGTGACCCAGGAGAAGCCACGGGGAGAACCGGGTGCTGGCGTCTCCGGTCCGAGGGAGGAGCCCTTCCGGGTTTCATGCTTTCTTCTCTGTCATCCCCCTGATGAATGGGGCGAATCCCCCGGCCTCCTCGGCCCTCCCTGCACCCCAGGAAGCGCCTCCAGCCAGCCCTTTCTGCTCTCCTGCCTCCACGGCTAGGCGGCTAGGGAAGACCCCGAGCTACGAGGCGGCGGAACCCGTGCACCTCACGCTCCAAGTGAGGCCAAACTGCCCTCGGAGGGAGTCTCGCGAGAAATACCAAAGTTCAAACCCCTCACCGCATCCATCCAGCCACTCGTAGTGCTTCTACTGTTTTGGAGTGAATCCTGGATGAATTCGGCCTGCTGTCGTGTGGGAGAGGGGGCACGCATGTCGATGAGGCCATTACAGGCCCAACCTGAGGCAGCCCGAAGCAAGCTTGGGTGATGGGAGATGAAACGCCGAGTGTTGCCATGGAGACAGATGTTGGGGACTTGACCTGGTCAGAGAGGGCTCTCGGAGGGGAGACCCCAGACAGGCTTGCAGGGCGCTGAGGCTTTGAACGGAGCCAGAGGCCAAAGGTGTTCTAGAAAATTGGCAGAGCAAAGCCTTTGCTTTTTTCTCAGACCCACCCGTGACTTTTCCTCCCCACCCTTCCCACCGGGCTGAGGACCGGGCTGAGGACCTGGCTGCTTGCCGTGCTCGTGGGCCAGGAATCGAAAGCCAAGGTCGGTGGGGGGCAAAGCAGGTTTATGCAAAAAGCCAGCGTTGGGGGGATGGGGAACTCTTGCCCAAGGCCCGCCTCCCCTTCTTGGGAGGGTCAGAAGGTTGTGTAGGCAGGCAAGGAGAGGCAAGGCAAGTGGGGTGCTGTCGGGAGAAGCGGGGAATCCTTGGTTGCTGACCAAACAGGTGTCCGGGGGCCATAACTTCAAGTTCATGTAAACAGGTGTCCGGGGTAGCCCGCAGTCCTGAGGAGACAAGTCTTCAGGCCGGGGGTCCTGTAACGTGGGGAGGTGGGTGTTGGGTTTGCAAGTACACCGAACCCTGAAACCGGCGTGCTCAGAGCCGCCCAGAGGGGGGCGCGAAGAGAGATCTTTTAACCTGGGTTGAGCTAAAGGACGTCGTCAAACCAAACGAAGCTTAGTGTTAAGTCCTGAAAGTGGATAGTACAGTGTCACCCCCACGGCACCCATCAGGGCCTCTGAAAACCCAGGCACGTACCTGCCACAAATACAGACCTGAAGCCCACGGGATACCGTCCCGGGAGGCCTGGTCGCCGAGGTCCCCGCAGCCTCTGTGCATCAGGCTGCGCTCCGGACCCGCCCGCTGAGCCAGAGGCCTTCTGCTAGAAAGAGCCCGCAGAGTCCCGTGCACGTTAAGTTGGCGCACAGACAGGGCCCTGAGTCCCTCCTCCAGCTCCAGGCCCATCGTCC
Source organism: Lyroderma lyra (assembly GCA_004026885.1). Taxonomy (NCBI): domain Eukaryota; kingdom Metazoa; phylum Chordata; class Mammalia; order Chiroptera; family Megadermatidae; genus Lyroderma; species Lyroderma lyra. The sequence continues at coordinate 130,164 of PVJL010002810.1, forward strand.
CCATCGCCCTGCCCCAGCCGGCGGAGAGAGCTGTCCCCCCCAGAGACTTCCCAGGAATCCTCTGTGCCCACTGGGGAATCGCAGCCACCAGAGCCCTGTCCTGCCCGTTCCCAGCTGTCCGCTGTCACGGGATGTCCCCTTCTCATCCGTGCCCACTAGCTGGGAAGTGCGGTTCCATTCTGGAAGTGGTGACACCCCGTGCCCCAGGGCCAAGCTGTCATCATCCAACCTGCTGCTCAGACACAGGCCTGCAGGATGCGGGGCTGGGGGGTGGCTGTGGGGAAGGGGCCCCCCCTCAGGGAGGACAGGGAGCCCCGGACTTGAAGGGCAGACAGCCGGGATCAGACTTACGTCGTCACCGCTGCCAGACCTCAGACAAGTCCCGGCTCCTCTGAGCGGCAGTTTCCTAATTGTAAAAATGTCTGCGGTGAGATGCGCGTGATGTGATGCAGTGTTAATGACACCGGGGTGCCCAAAGCTGTAGGCACATCCTGCAAGGTGTCACCTATGCCTGACGTGTCCAAGTTGAATTGAATTACGGTAGCAATGTGTAGTTCGACGTTCGCTCAAAAGACGGCGTTCATGAAATGAACGCTAGTGTCACCACGCGACAGGCAGGACAGTCCAAGAACAGGGCGGAAGCACGACAATGGAGGTATGAGTGTGGGGACCTTAAAGGACGTGGTGTACCATAGAGCACCGGCTACACGGCTGGTACTTCGGGAAGAAACTGAGACAGCTCGGGCAGTGACACACGGGGACACTTGGGTCAGCGTTGCGCAAACAGTAGTTCGCCCTCATCAGCAGTGTCTGAACGCTGGTGGTGACCACTGTGAGCACCTCTTGTCATTGCAGAGGTCCAACGTGACTTGTATTCACCTTTCGTTATCGGCATATGTTGAGTAGTACAACTTTAATACAGTTTTGTCCTTTCTTAGGACATGTGTGCGTTTTTTTGGCTCCCTCTGTACAGAAGTGGTTAGAGGCATCGGCTCCAAAGCCAAGTCCCTACTTGGCTGCTGGGTGACATCGGGCAGGTTACTTACCTTCTCTGCACCTCAGTTTTTTATCTGTAAAATGGAAACAATAGTGGTAAGACTTCAGGCCTCGTAAGCAGGGTTGAATTAATATTTAAAAAGTAGCCAGCGTACTTTCCGGAACATTGCAAGGGCTCTGCAAGCATTTGCTAAAAAAGTACAATAAAGCGCCCAGCCAAGTGAGTGATCTAAAGCAAGTGCTCAGTGACAGTTGTTTTTAAATGTGAGAGTCACTGAGATAAAAGCAGAGAGAGGGAGGGAGGGCAAAGAGACAGGCACCTGCCACTACCGTGGTGGCCCCGCGCATGGGGCGGAGAGCAGGCAGGTGACAGAAAGGGGTCTGGAGAGGCGGGGCGGGGCAAGCCTGCCCCTCAGTCCCTGTCAATCACTCCCTCAGTTGATGTGCTGATGTGTGTGAGAGCCCAGACTGGGCCCACCTGAGCCGGATCTTAATGCGCCAGCCCCTGGGGAGCTGGGGCTGTCACCCTGTTGGTCACACATCCCCAGGCACAGTTGCACTGGAATCGCCTCACCTGCTAGGAGCGAGGAGGGGAGCCTTTCCAGGCCCTTGGCCCCTCCCGCCTCCTCTTTGAAAAACCAGTGCACAAGTGGGTCTTAGGGTCTCCACCGATAGCATCGAGCCCCATCTTGGTTTGGCTGGGGACCCTGGGGAGGGTGCTAGGGGAGGAGGGGCTTTCGTGCTCCTGTGCCTGGGCTCCAGCCTCAAAAAGCTTCCCCCCCGACTCCATCCCGCCACTCCCACCAGACCCCTCTAGCATCCGCTGCTTCCTTCTGAGGCTCCCCTGGTTAGGGCTTTTCGGTGCCCCCCAGTTCCCGTTGTTGCGAGAGGCAGCCCCTCTGCGTGCCCTCGCAGCCCTCGGTGGCCCGGGGCGGCCAGCGGGCTCTGTGCTGGGACCTCGCCTCCCCATCCTGCTCTCCGCTCTGTCTCCGCATCCGCCCGCCCGCTAGCTCCGCGAGGTCAAGTGACTGGACCGGCGGCTCATGCCAACGTGGGGACAGAGCTGCTCGGTTCTCAAGGCCCGAGATGTTGTTGGCTCCGGTGCCTACGTCTCCCCGTGTGGGACCACCCATTCCCAGGGTGGGTCACCGATATCAAAGTAAATAAACGAATCCGCAGAGACGTATGTCCGAAAACTTCTGGAATACAATCAGCGAAAGGGTTGTCTTGTGGCAGGGGCGCTCGGGGGCCGGGAAGTGCGGGTGACTCTCGGCAGAGGAGGGCAAGGCTGAGGCCAGGTGGGGTCCTGGTCCGCCTCGCAGGCGGCTGCTGGTTGGGGACCTCCCGGCCCGTGGGAAGCGCGCCCTTAGGGTTTCCTTTCCGCGTCTCCTTCCCCCACGAAGTAGAGCCGCACCCCCACCTCCCTCGGGCGGCCGGGCCGTCTCGTCTCGGGGACTCCTGTCCTCCTTGCCCGACGCCTTGGCACGTGCTGCTCCTCCCTGTGCCGGGCCTCGCCTGCCAGTTCGGTCCACACTGGGCCGCCCCCCGCCGCCCCCCGCGAAGCCTTTCTGGCCTGCTGCGGCCTTCCTCGTGTCCAGCCCCTCTGACTCCTGCCACCTCTGGGATGGACTTAGAGAAGGGCCGTGCCACTGGCCAGAAAGTGCCCTGGAGGTAAGGGGGAGCCCCCGTCCTTCCTTCCCTATGGCTCAGGGGTCTCGGACGCCGTCAGGCTCGGCTGAGGGGATACGGAGTATTTAGGACAGCGGGGTCCCCCTCCTGTGGGCCCACGGGGCGGAGTGCAGCCCCACTTCTGCTCCCCTCGCTGCATTCATCCTGGGGTGGGGGGGCGGTTCCAGCATGCTGCCTTCCGGGGCACCCACTTTCGGGGTCCTTGTTAAGGGCTCCAGGGATGGTACTAATCAAAAGGGGAGGTAGCCCTGCGGGGGACACCGGTCCAGCTACAGGTACACTCTTCCCGCCCCCTGTCTTCAGTGAGATGGGAAGAGGCACTGGGGTGCTAGACTGCAAACTCCCCGGAAAAAGTGGGGGGAAAGAGAGAGGGAGGGAGCAGGAGGGAGCGGGAGGGAGGGGTTCTGCAGCCTCTCACCCCCGCACCTTGGTAATCTCTCTTCTGTGCCTGAACGCCTGGGCGCCTCCGTGTCCGGCTTGGCCTGCCTCTGCCTGCCTGTCAGTTCGCCTCGATTTTTAAAAAACCCCCCGAATCCCAGGGAGCAAAGTGCCTTCCCTTCCCACCCGAGAGCAGCCGCGTGTCAGGGGCACTCTCAGCTTTCCTTCCCGTCGGCAGTGTCCCCCCACCCAATGTCACTATAGAAACACCAGGTCCCCTTCGTCCTTCCGTACGCGCTGACAGGCGTCACGTTAACGGTCCCCGGGGACGACCCGCCCAGGCGCAGCGCACGGCAGGGTGGGGGCGTGCAGTCGTGGGGGAAAGCCCCGTGCAGGCAGCGCTGGGCCTGCCCTCCCGCCCCCAAAGCTGACTCTGTCGCCTGTCATCTGAGACGCAGCCCAGGGCGTCTGGGCCAGGCACGCCGCGTGGGGGAAGGTCACCCCCAGAGGCAGCTCTTGGGGGAGAGAGGAGCTGGGTCACAACCGGGGGGCAGGGCGCTCTGGGGTGGGAGGTGCCCTGTGCCTGTGCACCGGGGCGGCGGCCTGGACGAAAGGTCCGACTGGGCTTCGCAGGTGCCGGAGCTCCGCACAGCCCAGAGGGGAGCGGACAGCACGGCCGTGCAGGTGGGACCCAGGCTCCGGGTGCACTGGCCCTGGCTGCACGGGAGCTGGTCCCTGCAGGTCCGGCGTCTCCATTGGCGCCAACACCCCAGCTGCGTCTCGGGGGAGCAAAGGGCCCGCTGCGACTCTGTCGGGGACCCCCGCGCCCAGGAGAAAGCCGTGGGACCATGCCCGGCTAGAGGCAGGGTGGCTGTCCGCAGCCACATGAGAGAACGCGGAGGCCAAGGACGTGCTAGGGGCCCTGCGCACGGACTCGGTGGGGCGGACGGGCCGCTCGGGCTCTGCCCCTGCCCCACGGCAGCCCTGCAAGGCTTCAGCCGCAGGCCCTGCCGCCTGCCCGGACCCGCAGCGTGAGGGGCGCCTTCTGCAGAATTACCCCATAAATCCTGAAATGGGTTTGAAAAACAAGGAAACACAAAGCAAATCAAGATGAATAAATATTAATGAATCGCCTCCTGTCTGCGACGAACCAAACGTGCGGCTGAGCTAATGACTCCGCCAGCAGATACGATCGACGCTGAGTACTTCAGGGAGCAGCGAGGGGGACCTCGGGGACGGGTCAGGTCCCCGCGGGCGCCGCGGGCAGCACTGAGAGACCGGCCAGGGCTGCAGGAGAGGGACGCTCCTGGGAGCGGGGGGCTGGCTGTCCGGGCCCACTCTCCGGGGCGAGCTGCCCCTGCACTGTTCACAGCACTGCATTTACTGGGCATCTCCCTGCAGATGCTGGCCATGCGAGGGGGGACCCCAAACATCCTGGGGCTTACTTACAAAAAGCTGTGCCTTTATTTTTTCACGGTTCAGCTTCAGCCACCTTCAAAGTCCTCTCCGTTGCGTGCAATCCAGAATACACCTGTCGGGACGCTTTTTCCATGGCTCAAAACAGTTTTTGAACTTGTCGATTTGGATGCCTCTTAGTGCTCCTGCTAATTTGTTCTGTTTGTTTCACCGCTTCCACATTTGCAAAACGTTTTTCTTTGAGGACGGTTTTCAACCAGGGAAACAAACAAACAGAAAAAGTCACTTGGGTTGAAATTGGATAAAGAGGGAGGGCGGGGCACGGGGGTGAAGCCGTTTTTGGTCAAACACTGCTGCACACTCAGCGCGGGGTGGGCGGGTGCTTAGTCGTGCTGCACGTTGTTTGTGTCTGTCACTCATCGTGAAATGGGCCAACGCACTGAAGAGTCTCCAAAAATTCACTGAAGCCGGACGCAGCCTCTCACAGCCACGCCGGCTGGTCCCCGGATGCACACGGGGTCCCAGAACACTCACCCAGCGGGAAGCCTGTGGTACAAGGGGCCCGCCCTCCAGAAGATCATTCTGGGGTTTTTTGGGTCCTCCCCCCATGTTTTATCTCCACCAAGTACTATTACTGAGCCTATTCCTAGTTGGGGAGACTGAGGACTGAGGCTTACAGAAAATACTGTCCCCCATGTTGTATGTGTGGTACGTAGCCCAGGCCGACTACAAACCCGGGGCTGTCTTGACTGTAAAGTCTAACACTACCCTACACGGCTGCCGAGCACAGTTCTCCCTTTTCCTTCCTTTCTACACATTTTCTAGGCTTTGGGCCACGTGTCCCCGGCTTGACATGAACGCTCCATTGACTTAGCACGGGGGACAGCCTCTCACATAGTAGGTGCTCAATAAATCAATAAAGGTTTGTTCCATTGGATTGAATTTCCTGCCAGGGGAAGAAAATGGCTTTGCCCTCTTCTCATAGATAGGTGGAAATCCACACACTAAATCCTTCCCTCGGGGGCAGGTAACCTATGCGGCGGGACCTTTTCAGAGGCAGACCCAGGGACATCACCCACCCAATCATTACTGTTATTATCATCACATGGCTGCCAGGGCCTCGAGCCGGTGATGCAGAAATGGAAGACCTGGCAGACAGTAAGTGGCTCCTAAGCGACAGCCCCCACTTCAGCACGATTGCTTTCAAAGGGGGACCCCCGGGGCTGCCAATCACGCCCCTTTCCCCAAGCACCAAACTCACTTAAAACAGGTTTTTGGTTTTTTAATGAACAAATGGAGGGATAGGAGCTGACATTCCCCAGCCTCTGTGGCAGCGAAAACGTTTCCGTGTCCGTCAGCAGTAAACGCCAGGTCTGAGCTTTGTACGGAACATCCCCAGACTAGTTGTCACTAACGGCCTTGATGACAGTCCCTGATCTCTGAGGCCTGTGGGAGCTACAGAGGCCAGGGGGCCGGGGGGCAGGCAGGCCGGGGGGTGGTGCCGTGTCTCTCTCTTCCTTGGTAGCCTCGTTCTCTAATTTTGTTTTCACCTTTTTTTTTTTTTTTTTTTTTTTTTGCCATTTTTTCCGCAAAGCTTTTTCAAGTGTCCGCAACACTCCCAGTGCTCAGCAGTGCTAACCCTGAGGGCCAAGAGGAAAAGGACAGTGACAGTCTTATCTTCTCCTGCCGGCTTGACCTGGACCGGAGAGGACTGTCTCCAGCCCTCCTCCGGGACCCGCGGGGGCCACGATGGTCTGGGACATCCTCCCTGTCCCCCATGATGCCAAGGGGCCAGCCAGTCAAAGCAGGCCCCTTTCCTAGGGCTGGGGTGTCCATGTCCATGCGGGTTTCCTGGGCTGCAGGGAGGGGTCAGGCCCAACACTGATGCTCAGTCCGGCGTCTAAACAAATGACAGGCCTTCGCTGGCAGCGGCTGGGGCTGGCTCCTCCTTCCCATGAGGGGAATGAAGCCAGAGAATGATGAGCCCCAAGGTCATCGGCCTCAGGCTGTGCCCTGGTCCCCGGTGAGACGTGGAGGACCCGGCGTCTGTTCTCACAGAGCACACCCTCTCTGCTTGCCCTCGGCAGATCCGGGGGCCAGAGCTGCTGGTGAGCAGGCACCCCAACTCCAGCTGGAGGGACTTGAGCATTAACTGCGTGACCCTGAACAAGTGCAAACGGGCCACAGTCTCCCAGATTTCTCTGGAATGAATCCCTGCTCACACAGGCCTTCCACCCCACTCCACCTCCCTGCATAAAACACCCACCCCCGTCACTGTGCCCTGGTCCCCAAACCAAAGTAGTCCGTAGCTCTCCTGGATCGTGTCTCTTTGACTTGCTTAACATTTATTAAGGGGCACTATGTGTCACCTCCTGTTCTAAGCATTTTATGGGCATCATCTATGACATAAGTGCCAAGAACGTCCCATTTTATAGACCAGAAGACTGAGGCTCGTCGGTGTTACATAGCTTCTTCCCGCAGATCGTGACCCCCGGCCATCTAGCTGCAGAGTCCCCTTTGCCTGCTTTTTCATCTCACTGTCCCAGACCCTCTTCAGTGACAAACTTCTGGCCCCCTCCCTCCACGAGGGATGATGATGTCAGCTTGGTGACTCCTGGGTGTGTCAGGTCACAGGCCGAAGGTCACAGGCGTGGAACACTCAGCGTTCCCTGCTGTATTCTTGTTGACAGCTGCACCTGGATGGTGCCAGAAACTCTCAGCCTGAAAGAAGCGACCGCAAGGCTCAGGGGACACCTGGTGCCATGCCACATTCTGTGGCACCTGCTGACTCATTCATGTGGTTTTTCTTGACCCCTATTATGAGCATTGCAGTAGTGACCTCAGACACCTGAGGGGGAGGTGACAGGTTTCCCAGCAGTCTTAAAACTCATGAATAGTGTCTGTGCAGGCACACCGACATTCCTCGGGCAACCCACTCAGGACGGGTTGACTTTTCAGGGTACTGATGAAGTTGCTACTCCCCAGGCCCCCGCCACAACCCTGGTTGGCCATTATGTTCTCAGGGGTCTGCACCTCCGTTCTCCCCAGAACATCCACTCTAATGCAAAGGTTCACCAAAGATCTTTGAGGGCCTGGAACTTTCCCTTGCAGCTGGTCAGAGATATTGACATATTAATCTATTTAGTAATTACGCGAACAAGCTCTGGCCGAGTGTTATTGAAAATTAAACTATCAAAATGTGTCCAATCAAGTCACTCAATTCCTCAGTCCCATCCTGTCATCAGCTTCGATGCTGACTTCAGTCAAGGTACATCTGTCATTCCACCTACGGTCGCTGCAGCCTCGGCCCCTGATGGCACAGTCACCGGTCTGGTTCAGGGTCACGTTAGCCTAAACATGCCCACTGTCAACTTATGCAAATGCTCCTGCAGCTCCTGCTCCCGCACCTGGCACCTGCGGGCCAAGGCCACTGTCGGCAAATGATCTGCCCCAGGGGAGCCCCGGGGAGTGAGAACGGCCAGCGGCTCTGCGATGCAGGGGGAGAGACGGCTGCTGTGATGGGGAGGTCCTGTGACAGGGGCAGGGACGCCCCAGAATCTGTGATCTTTCCCCTCGTGGTACAATTGCTTCATAATCTGCTTTCCTTCCTGGCTTGTCAGCACCTGTCATGTAAACGCCACCCGGCCGGGGTGCCCAGGGTACCAGGAAAGAGCAGAACCTCGGAGTCACATGCCATCAGGTCTCACCCTGGCTCCCTGCCACTTGTGGGGTCAAGTGTCACCTTGCCTGCCCCACCTCTGTTCCGCCGTGGGTCCCCGAGAACAGGGTAAAATATCCAGCACAGAGTAGGGGCTCAGGATGAGCCCTGTTCTCCCAGCTTCCTGTGCGATATTAGGGCATGGAGGCATCTCGGGGACGGAGGGAGAAGCCTGATCTAGCCCTGAGGGTAGGGACGTGCACTGTGGACCTCTTTTCCCAGCTGGAAGCAATGTGGGACAGATGGCTCGTGTCACTGCAGGGGCCAGGCCGCCTTCCCCAACTCCGTGAACTGCCATCTTTGTCGCCTAGGGGACAGCAATGGAAAGCCCACGCCCCGTGCATTTCAAATCCTCGGACGCGGCGAGGACCATAGCGATGGCACAGAGGGGAGGCAGGTGGCAGGGACCTCCGCCGTCCTTTAGGAGAGGCGGGTGGAGTTGTCCCGGAGGGCCAGCGCTAAGCCAGCCGTGAAGTCACATCTACCAGCCGACATGTTAACCGTCATTCACTCACGTGTCCCACTTTCCCGCCCATTCAGGTGACAAAGCTCTATCGAGGCTCCACCGAGTGCCAAGCATTAAAGCACAAAGTCGAGGAAGCTGGCAGCCTTCTGTGGGAGCAGCACGTGACCAAGACGTCCCTTACACGTGCCCGACCCGACTCCTGGGCGAGCCTGGCTGAAGCCCCGCGTCGGGGCAGGAGCCACAGCTGAGGCATGACTTGGCCTCGGAGGGCTCCCTGGGGAGCTGCCTGGTCCGTTAGCCAGTTCCTGGGCCAGTGGGATCACACCAGGTCGAACACGCGAAGCAGGCGTGGCCACACCTGGGGCTCCCTGTCTTGGGCCGCACGTACAACACGCACAGTCACGACGGCTGATGCGCTAAAAGCAGGTCTGTGCGTCATTTCCGTCATGTTTTTAAGAAAGTTCACGAATTTGTGTTGGGCCGCATGCAAAGCCACCCCGGGCCACCTGCGGACCACGAGTCGGACAAGCTCGGAAAGCATTATTCCTTTCCAATAAGGGGACCCCTTCTCACCCCACACCTGTACCCCCACAGCAGGGGGAAATGCAGCGGCTCAGGGCGAGTGCGCGCCCTTCTGAGTCCCTCCTTTCCCCCTAATGCCCGGGCGGGCAGGTGCATGGTGCGTACCCAGCTGGTACAGCAGAAATCTGGATTTGGGATTGCAGTGAGTCGCTGTCATCCAGAACCGTCCTGAAGTCTGTCCAAAAATAGGGGGAGGGGAGGGGCTCCATTTGCTCTGCGGTCAGAATGGCACTGGTGTCAGCTGCTGAGAGTCACAGCTAGGACATCTTGGTTTGCACATCAGCCTTCTTTTCAACCGTGCTGGGTGTGGGGACCCAAACAGCGCTTCTTGAGTCACTTCACACCCTCAGTCTCCTCCACATGGGGGATGGGCTCCCTGGAGGAGGCACAGTTCTCCCCTCGGTGATACTCTTGTCACAACCTGGGACACGCCACCCCTGGAGCCATCCAATCCAGACTCATGAGCGCTCGGACCCGACTTCTGCATGGCTTTGTGTAGGGGCGGGGGGACTAGAAGGTCCCAGCATCCCTCGGAGGGCTCCTGGGTCGATGGCATTCCGGTCGCTGTTTAGCAGCCCTTTGGAAGACAAGATGTGACTTACATCTGCCAGTTTCCGGGGCATAAAGACTCCTGAAATAGCCCGTTTGCAGTTACTTTGAAATCGAGGAGACACACAACCTGCTCTCGGGATGACGCCAGCCACTGCCTCTAACTTGGCAGATCTGTCATGGGGCCTGAGAACGTCACCTCCAGGTCCCCAGGGGTGCAGGGGGTGCACGATTAGGAGGTGCCAGCGATTATGGGACTGGCCTCTGCCACCCTCCAGCCCCTCTCTTAGGACCTCATCTTCCTCCCCTCTCCTCCCTTATATCCTGAGGGCCAAGAACTCTTAACCATGGGGACATTGCTCTAGACTGTCACCTTTCGGAAAGTGGACTGCAGCTGCTCTCCAGGGGGAAGCCAGCCACGTGGGCTGCTGTCTCTAGTTTGCACCCCGCCTTTTTTCTCGCATGCGTGTGAGGGGCCCGGCTTACTCCTCGTTCCATTCCTCACCCAGCACGGTGCCGGCAACCACCCGCCGATCGGCAGTGAGCCTGGGGTGCTGGCCTGCCCCCGGGAATGCAGACCCCAGAGCTTCTCTCACTCCCTCCCTCTCTAAACGCCCTGTGCCTTCATTTGCGCAGTGGAGTACTTGAATCCCTACTATGTGCTGGTCACTGGGCTCGGGGGATATAACGGTGAATGCAAGAGGCACAATATCTGACCCGTGAAGCTTGTCGTGGAGTCGGGGAGACAAGTAGTAAATGGCAACGAGATTCGCAGTGAGCGCCTCCGAGAGGAGGCCGGGATGCACCGAGGAGGCAAGAAAGGGCCCCTCTGGGGAAGGGACGTCACATGGAGACGGGGAGGACGGGCAAGGGCTTCCCAGTGAGGAGGCGGGTGGCGGGGACGCGGGAGCCGTGGTGGCAAGTGCGGCACAGAGAGCCCCGTGCCCGAGCTGCGGTACGCGTGGCCCCGGGGCCACGTGCCGGGCCGGTCAGGGGCGCGCGAGGAAAGCAAGCGCAAACGTGCTCGACGGGGGTTGTGGGACGAGAAATGCTGAGTTGGAGTCAGCGCTCATGGGGGCGTGGAGAACGGGACACACGCGCGAGCGTGGCTGCCAGCCCTCCCCCCAGACGCCCTTCTACCAGTCATGACGCGCAGCTTCAGAGCAAGCCGTTCTCGACGTTTCTAGAACTTCCCCAAACATGTTAATATAATCCATTCGCAGCCAGACGGTTGAATCATTTTAGTTATTGACTGAGTCAAAGTAAGTGCCTTGTCTTCGATCATGATTCTTCTCAAGTCGTTTTTTTTTTTTAATTGAATGTCGAAATACTTGATCATCATTATTGATATGTGAGAGTGTTACGAATACAGAGAAATCACATGTGTGGTCTGTGCCTTCAGTGCAGTCATTTTTCTGTCCCAACTTACTACCTCATTTCCACTATTTTACATTAAGGTAGGCACCGAGCAAAAGCGTATTTATAAACAGCTGTTTACAGAAATGGGTTTAAAGGGGGCACACAGGCGGGAAAAGGTTGGGAACCCCTGGGTTAGAGAGAGGGTGGATTCTGGACTTGATCCGCAGAGCAGAGGGGTCTCCGGAAGGACCACAGCAGAGGAGCCTAATCACAGGGTGGTACCCTAAGCAAAGGCAGACTTTGGGGGCGGTGCGGCCCACACCCTCGTGTATTGTTTCTGAGTCACAGACACAGACCGTCACCCTGGTGTGCGAAGTTGTGGTGAGCTTGTCCCTGCTTCTCTCTGGGCCCGCCGCGCCACTCTGCATTGTCCTCTCGTTGTGCTACTATTGTCACCCAATGCAACCGTCAGCCCCTCGAAGGTCAGGAGTACCGTCTGCATGCCTCTGCGGTCCGTGGTGCCTGCCGGGGCGCTGGCCACCTGCTGGGGCGCTGGCCTCCTGCTGCGTCACTGCTCAGCAGCCCTGAAGCACTGAAAGAGCAAACCTGACTGAATGCACCGACCTCAGGCTTCCAGCCGTGCGCTCTCGGAGGTGAGGCGCGGGGGCCCCTCTCTGAGCTTCCATGGTTTGGTATTTAAAGAAGAACAACCATAGGCGTTTTATACAGTTTTTGTAAAAAGGTGGAATGAGATAGCAGAGGCAAAAAAGTTCTAGAATGCTGTGCACGTGGGAGACGGCATAGGGAATGAGTGGCAGAGTGGGGCGGGCGCACGGGCCCCGTCTTCACCCCCAACAGCCCAGAACAGCAGGACGTACCTTCCTGTTCAGAATGGCCCCATCACGGGGCTGTCACTTCCGATTTGCCTCACAGTTTGCAGGCTGCCGGCAGCGGCAGGCCCGGGAGCCCACCAACCCTTCAGCCAACCGTGTCCCGTCGCCCCGGAAAACACTGGCAGGCGGGCTGGCAGCCGCACGTTTGCGCCGAGGTAGCTCGCGGGGGCCGGTCCGCGGCCCCGTCCTCAGAGCTGGCCGCGCATACCTCGCTGTCACCGTATGTTCGCGTCGCTCTAACAGGTCAATGGTCTTTGGAAACAAGCGGCAGCGTTCTGCCTCTCGCGTCCCGTGGCCAGTAGCGGCGAGGCCATTTGCGACACACAGGCGCGCTCAAGCGCTGCAAACGTCAAATCCCAGGAGACGCGGCGTTCCTACTCGGGGCAAAGAGCGACCGGGTACCAATCATCACGCGTTTCTGCTCCGTCGGGGTCAGAGGCCAGTTCTGTTTGGAAGTAACTCCAGGGACAGGTTTTATGTCTCAGTGTCCCACGGAGTGCCCGCGCGAGGTGCCTCGGCCTCACAGAGCCTGCTGGTGCCAAGTTAAATGCGCGCGCAGCTCGCTGCCGATGGTTTCTCCAAGCGGGAAACGGGCCGACGTTCCCCTCGCAGCTTGCATTGGACTCTCTCTAATCTCCGAGGCCCCTCGCGTGACCACGTGCCTTCCGACGTGCATGCCGCCTTATGGTTCCTGGGGTTGGAGGGACAAGGACGGGTAGAGAAGGATTTTTCAAACCCAAGTTCGCAGACCACCCCGTCCAAACTGCCCAGGCACTGATAGGCCTGCGGTCGTGTGGACCCTACCCCACGCCTGCCAACTCTGGGACTTCCGAACACTCCCGCCTCCCAACCACCCCAGCGTGACCTCTGCCTACGCACCTCTACCTTTGATTATAGGTCACAGCCATCTCTACCTCAGCTGGGGGCTGTGAGGGCCTACAACAGCTCTCGGCACTCAGAAAGGACTTGATAAATGGTCACATTTATTATGTCACCCTGGCCTCCCAGCAGCCCCCGAGCGTGGGCAGACAGGGTGCTGACTTTCAGAAAAGCAAAATCAGTGACCAGAGGTCACATGGCTAATTAGCCACCAGGTGGGACTAGCACCCAGAATGCCCGACTCCTCACCCAGCACCGTCTTCACCACACGAGGCTGCCTCCTGCAAAGCCCCAAATGTCCCCAACTGCTTCTCTTCCACGTACCCGTCTCTAGGTGGCTGAGTAGAGCTCTACAAGGCTCCCTTTCGTTACTGGTTTTTCTGGACATTGCTGTGGAACTTGCAAACAGATGACCAGCTCGGGCTCAGGTGACCTCTAGAATCCCCTCGCACTTCATTGAGTTGGCATTATCTGACAGGTAGCCCATCTTGTAACATTTAGGTAGGCTGCAGAGCACCCCCGTGTGACCTGGGCAGCTCGTCCCGGGGCTCTGAACCCTTTGCCTTGCTCGCCACGTCCCCCTCCCTCCAGCAGGCCCTGACACTCCTGTTGAGGGACGCACTGCAGATGCCGACGCTGACTTCATGCGAAGCACGCAGAATGCAGGGCCCCGGCCACTCCCCGCGCAGAGCCCAGCCCCGCCTTTGCGAGACTGGGGGAGATTTAATTTAGATAGAGACGATGTCTCCGATTTGGATGTTCCAGGCTACCCTTGAGGGACAAACAAGGCAAGAGCCTCTGGGAACCAGACGTTATAACACAGCCAGGAGCCTGCCACCACCTTCCTCTGTCTCCTATGAAGAATTAAGGGGCGTCCGTGTGAAGACACCCTTAAAGATCCCACGAGCTATGCTTTCTCCAAATGGTGGCGGGAAGGGGCAGCGGTTTGGTTTCCATGAGTCACCATGCCTCCTTCGTACTGAGCCAGCAGTTTGCTTCCTTAGAGGGGATGCCTCTCCACGGCCACCCGCTGCCCCAGACACGAGAAAAACACAACTGGGTAGGTGCCCTCGAGGTCTCAGGCTGCCTGCCTGTCATGTGAGGACCCTAACCTGGGGGGTTTGAAAGAGCTTTCCCACCTCTGACATGCTGTTTCCCTCACTCACTTCCTCACACTTAGCTGGTGCCAGGCGTGGAGCCAGGGACAGCTGTCAGCCCCGACGGCCTGCGACGTCTCTAGGACACGTCACGGCAGAGGCTCCCGAGCGTTGCTGCATTCGTGCCCCGGTTAGAGGCTTCGTGTGCTTCTTCGCAGCACCCTTCGGCCAAAAGAAACCCCTGACGGGCCTGTTTATTAAATACGAGGCTACTAAACGGCAACGACACGGACTGAAAATGCTGGAACCGGCGTGCAGTGTGTGACAGATGTTGAATATTGCCGTAGTTGCGTAGATACTCGGAAAGGTAGAAATCCTGTGGCGTCTCTATGAGTGTTACTGCAGCACTAGGGGGACCTGGGCGCAGAGTTTGGGGCTCTCTAGGCTTATTTCCTACCCTCGTATCTAGTCATCCTGCTTCCTCAGCCCCCCAGGGGATCTCAGTCAGCACTCAGTGTGTTACTGGCCACCCTGACCTCTTAGAAGACTCAGAGAAGCCACTCACTTTGGCCTTTAGAAAATATTCGTGGCGCAGTCTGGCTTGAATACTAGAACTCTCCACATCTTGCTGCTCATTGCCCAGAAACATCAAACCAGAAGCTAGTTTATTGGCGATTGGGACACTTGATTGTGTTTTCTAAAGGCATGCAAGTTAATCAGGTCGGCTGCCCGTGTCACCTGGGTCACCTGGGTCATGGTGTAGCCTCGAGTGCAGGAACAGACACCGTCATGATCAAATTAGGGGTTAAAAATGGCGTAGGTGGCTCTGGGGCCTGGCCGCGTGTCCGGTACTGTGCCAATACGTTTGTGCTCGTGTCGTCTACTCTTCAGTTGCTCTAGAACACACATCTATTGTGTCCCCGTTGAACAGTGAAGAACCCCGCCCGGGCTCAGCACAGATGCATGAGGTCAGGACTTGAACTCCTATCTTTCTGAGCCCAGAGACCCAACATTTAGCTAAGTGTGATCCCCACCCGTTTTGTCCCCATTTTTGGATTTCAATTATTCTGTAGTTGTGTAGCGTTCAGTGTGGTCACTAGCACATTCCCCCTAGTGACCAGGGATGTAACTTAGCTGATTATTTCCCAGCTTCATAGCTCATGGGTGAAGTTTTAAAATCTCTCACCCGTTCCTTAATTGGGTACTTTTGTCTTCTTATTATTGAGTTTGAAAAGCTTTTATAGATTTTGGATTCAAAACCTTCGTTTTACAAATATTTTCCTCCCATTCTGTGGCTTCTGTTCTCGTTCTTTTAACAGTAGCTCTTGGAGAACAGGTGTTTTAAACTTCCATCAGGCCCCGTTTATCCCGTTTTCTTTCCTAGATCGTGCTTTTGATGCCATTTCTAAGGAATCGTGGTTGAGCCCAAGGCCACAAAGATTTTCCCTTTGTTTCTCCCGGAAGTTTCATGCTTTTAAATTATATATTGACGTCTGTGGCCCGGTTTTAGTTTTGTGCTTCTTCATTAATCGGTTGCCTTTCAAGGACAGAGACGCTGCAGGCAGAAGGAGACATGTCGTAACACCTGAGAGGGGACGGGTTTTAGCACAATCAGCTCATCACCGCTTCGAAGGCCACCGATCACTGCGATGCGTGGCTACACCTTAGGCTCTGACGACAGACGCCCTCAGTTTGAATCCCCTGTCCCTAAGCTGTAACGTAGGGCGATGGCTGAGACTTTCGGATCCTCAGTTAATGAGTTCTCAAGCAGCAGAGCTGCGACGGCACCAGGCCTGGAGCTCTGGCTGTGAGTGAGAAGGACAGGACTCCCTAGCTGGGGAGCCCATTCCAACGAGCCCAGGAAAGGTGGCCAGGGGCTGGCCCCTAGGTTCCCGCAAGTGCAGCAGGTGGTGAGATCCGGCCACTCGCACCCGCCACGCTGTGGCCGGCTCTCCGCCTCGGTTCTCACTCCCTCCTTGGGGCCGAGGCCGTCGGGACCACCGACTCCCATGTGCTCTCCCTCCTGCCACTCGAGTACACACTCACCCAGACGCGCCGCTGCTTTTTCTGTCCTCCGCCTGCCCGGGCTCTCCTGTCCACCTCTTACATCCAAGGAGCACCTACCAGCCTTTCTCTGGACACTTTCTTCCAACAGACACCCACGTGTAACCCAGGAGGGGAGACGTACCGACTGCGGGCCAAGTGACACGCTTCAGGCTTTCCCGCCGGGTGTCTTATCAATGGGGTGTGCCCGTTAGGTAACCGTGACTGGCACTGTCCCAGGGCAGGGGACAGCCGTTTTGTTGTTTAGGGCCTCTGAGCTCACCCTTGGCAGCCTGTCACCTTTGCTCTCCTGCCCATATCAGGGCATGGGCCTCCCTGGGGATGACTGAGAGCTGCTGACCAGAGAGACGAGACGGACTGGAGGAGACAATGACCTGGAGCCACCTAGAGCTAGAGAGGCTAGAGCTGGAGCATGCCGTGGGATACAGAGCTATGAGCCAGCTACGGACTGTGAGCTACTCAGCTCTGCTTCCGGAATAAAGGCTGGAGGTAAGGTGCCTATGGCTCCCAGATTCTTCCCCTGTCTGCCCAGCTCCAATAGGAACCTTCCTGGCCTCCATCATTGACAATACACCAAGCCACAGGTAGGTAGGATCAAAAAGGTTTGTCTGGCGTGTCCCTAGCCTCCAGGGAGGCCCAGCCTGACCGCATCTGGGAAACAGATATCCAGCTATTTAGATGAGAGGCAATGGGTGGGGGGTGGGAACTCACGGAGTCTGGACCCGGATTGGGTCCCTATCATCATTTTGGCCCTCACTGTGCTACCCGTGTAGCCTCAGTTTCCCGCTCTCAAAGTGAAGAGTATCATTAATAAAAATCTTTCCTTGGTTCTGAGCCTTAAATGGTGGAATAACTGTATGTGAAATACCGGTATGTGGCACCTCTCCTGGTTACGAGGATGAAGTTTTCTCAGCCTTCCTTAACGACCGTTTCCAGGACGCACCCCCCTGGTTCAGAAAAGCTTTTTTCTCATTTCTCCCCACCATGTCCCCCTGCTCTAGCCCGGCTCATTTCTGATGTTCACTTGCAGTCAATGGCCCTCAGACGAGCCGACGGAAGTCGAGAACACCCTAATGGCTTTTGAATTCTTCGAGAAGCACATGTGTGTAGAGTGCAATCCGCTCGTAAGGAACTCGCAGCGGCTCAATTACCGTAAATGCCCTGAGCAGCTCCCATTGATTGCCGCGTGTGATCTGAAAGTCTGATTTCATAGAGGCTTTGTTTAGAGAGAAAAGCATCGAAAGAGGAGCAAGCACCTGACTGTCTCCTCTTGCCAATATCCTGAATCATGAGACTGCACAGTGGTCTCCACTGGTACCTGCTCCTTCCAGAACAGGTGTCTACTCGGGTGAGAACCTCTCCTTGTGCTGGGGTGCTTGGGGAGAATCGGCTGACATCACCAGCTCAGTCCCGCCTAAACTTGGCCCGTGCTGCCCAGGCCGAAAGGTCTACTTCGCATTCCTGGGTGAGGACTATCCTCACGAATCTTAATCCCATGCCACCCCGGCGGCTCGCCACAGCTCTCTGGGGCTGAGCTGCGAATACCCTTGACGGTGAGGTGACAAACATCAATCTTTCCACGTTGCTCTACCTTCGCTTCTGGAGCACCCGTGTGCATATCTCACCGGGGCAGGCACATGAGTATGCATTTGTCTGGACGTCTTCAAATTGCTCATGGGAAACCGGGTTAGACTTCTGCAGGCCAGACGCTGACCTCAAATATTAATCACCCCAGGCTGGCGGAGGGGGGCCTCGGCCGTCGTAGGGAGAAGGGGTACGCTCGCCCTGCAGCTCTGCAAGGCAGGCTAATCACGCTCAACCCCCCATTTGCACACCTTTCAGTCACCCAGCAGGCTGCCCCTTTTTCTCAGGTCTGCCTCTTGTTTTCGATTAGGCAGAAGCAGTGATCTGATCAACTTTTCGGTTGAACAAGAAACAAAACAAAACATAGCCATTTCGCTTCATGTTTTTTGAGTAGTTTTTGATAGGAATTTACTTTTCTGAATTCCATTCTCATTTATTCACCAGGATCTCCAAGGTGGTTTTTGGGCTCTGCCTCTCCTTCACCTTTGCCAAGACCCCCCACCCCCCACCCATCGCGGACACACTCTCTTACGTGCAGGAGGATTATTTAAAGATTGGATCTCAAGTTCAGCACTCCAGAGAGTGGCCTCATGCGGAGTGTGGACAGTCCCTGGCCAGAGGTCTCACAGGGGTCTCTCCAGAGGGCACCTCCTCTGCCAGGCCTGCCCCATACATGCCCAGAACCAGGCCAGCTTCCGCCAGCTCCTCGCTGGGGAGCGGTTACAACGTGGTCCCTCTGCCCAGGGGACCTGTGCCAACACAACAACCTGTCTGTCACTTTGACAGCCTGGCCCTTGTCTGTTCATGAGGCCCCGTGGGTATGTCAAGTCCTGGGCTAGGCCCTTTCCTTTGTGACAGCACATTTGATCACAGTTGGTTCCTACAACCGTCATGTGCCTTAGATCGTAGCTGTGTCCCTGTTTCAGGCATAAAGATGACCCAGTCAGCAAGAAGTAGAGCAGAATTCGAATCCAGGTCTGATGACTCTGAAGCTTAATTGTTTCGGTTTTTTGCATCTCACAGCCTTTAAGTTACCATGCAATTTTCTTCCAGGAAAATAGGGGACAAAATACAGAGGACAAAATCCTCTTCAGTGAGGAAAGAGATGAACTTACAGGCTACTTGGTACCAAAGCTTAAGTTAGCAATGGAAACAAGCTGAAGCCCAGAGGGTCGATGTGACTTACCTGAGGTCACACAGCTGGTGCGAACGCGTGGGCAGATCCGGGGCTTGGGTCTGTGCCTTGCTGATTCTACGTGCTGTGCTGCTATTGCGTGAACCAGACTGGATCCCCTGCCCCGTCAAGAGGATGAGGAGACTAAGGTTCGAGGTCAAAAGAATGAAAGTTCAAAGTCAAAAGAATAAAGCTTAACCCGTGCCTCCCTCTCCTGGAAGAGGTTGTTGCTTCAGGACAGATACAAGATCCTAATTCTGTGTCTCGTGCGCCTGGTTTGACGTCTCCTGCCTTCTTAAACTGTTTCTGGTTTGCTCTGCCTCTGTACTGCCCAGTTTGAGATTCCTTTGTCAGACACACTGGATAGAAAGACAAAACAGCAGAAGGCCCTCACCCGCCGTGCAGCACAGGAGCAGCTCAGCCTTCCCGCCGTCTTCGCTCTCAGACGTCTCCAGGAGCCTCGCCCGTCCTCGCTGGAGGAACCTTGGTCTAGTTGTTGGTCGCAAAACCAAGATTGGGGTAACCTCAGACACTCGGCATCTTGGGCTCTCCCCGCATCTGCTGTTCTCCGAGGGTGAGAAGGAGAGAAAGAAAGAGGGAGCTAGATTGGAGGAAGATATTTTCACCTCGACAGGCCACTGCATGAGATCAGATTTGTGCTTGCAGCTTTCTCGTCGGTGTCCCCATAGCCATTGAATGATGTCTTCATAGAAACTATCTTTCAAGGGTACCAACACATCAGAAGACCTAAAAATTAAAATAAAAATAAAAGCATTTCTGGGAATTAAACCGAGTTTTTCATGCAGGAGGAGCATCTCCAGCGAGGACGCCGAGCAGGCTATGGGTGTTGCCCTCGTCCCCCAGCCCTTCTATGAAATTCTCAGTTTACTTCGTAAGGAAATGAACCAAAGCCATACCCAAATATATGGAATTCGATGGGCAAGGACTTGGTAGTCTAGTCGTCAGCTGTAACCCTTGAGGCACTAGTAGCTCAGCCTCCGCCCCGGGTGAGCAATGGGGTATTATAGCCAGTTAATGCGATATGTGTTTGCTTAGTCATCCAACAGACGCCCAGCTCTTTCCATTAGGTGTCAGGGATATAACAGCAAACCAAATCGATCAAAAAAGAAAAATCCCTGCCTACTTTGTGGATAAATAAGGAGATAAAAATAACAGGTCAGAGGATGACAAGCACAATGATGAAATGAAAGTGATAAAGACGGGGCCACCCGTCCACTAGGACTCCACCCACTTCCTGTCTCCCTGTTCGGGCTCCTCCTCGTTGGCTGCCATCTTCTCCAGCATGCTCTTGGCCTTGACCAGTGGTATCTCAGCTAAGCGATCTCCACCTCCGAGAGGACTTCGCTGAACTCAGTTGTGTCTATACTCCTGGACCCAAGACCCTTCCTTCTTCCTTGTGTCCATTTCTTTGCTCTTGGTTCTGGTGTCTCTCACTCTGCTCCTACCCTGAGCTCTCCTAGACGTCGTCCTAGACCCGAGTCCCCATGGTTCCCACCTGTCCCGGCTTTGTCTTCTTCTGTCCCATGCCTCAAGCCCACCCCCTTAAATTTGATGAATTCCCCAACTTTCCAGGAAAGGGTTTCTCTTTACTCTGTGTTTTCCACACCACAGCGGTAGAATTTCCGCGGAAGTCCATGACTGGTACTCACCCAAAACTTGCTCTGGCATCTGTCTCCAGTATCTAAAAGGAAAAGATTGTGTCCAAGTACCTTAAAGCAAAGAAATAGCCATTTCCGGTGCCTGCACGTTCTGATGGTACGTTGGTTGAGTCTTCATGAGCCTGTCCCGGACGTAGCCTCCACGATGCTTTGTTGCCCCACAAATGGAAATTCTCTCACAGAGCAACACTCCCATGGAGGTGGGGCCACCCTGCATTGTTTTCTAGCCTCACGTCTAACATGTTCTGAATTTCTTCAAGTCGTTCCCCTCAATGGTATCTCGCCACAGCCAAAGTCCTTGGGTTATTTATACTTTCTTACGTCTAAAATACTTTCCTTTCTCAAACACTTAAAATGCGTGTCCGTTAGAACCAGAACGCTGGTCTCCCCCACCTGGGTATAACTAGATGTCTGAATGGCGTTTTAGACGCACAAGTTACTTTGCAGCTGTCTGCAGAGTGGCCTCATTCATTCTCTCATCATAGCCACAACTACTGTTTCTTTGCCGACATCAGTGCCCTGATGACCCAGCCTTGCACCTGTCCCTTTTGGCTGTGAAACCACCTTTCTCAGACAAGCCATCTACCAAACTCTTGGTATCCAGAGACTTTCAAACGTCAGCTTCGGATAGCTTCCAATGAACCAGCCATATCCCCCTTATTTCTCCAGGTGAGGAAACATACTCTGTGACAGTTATCGTTGGAATTTAACAGTGTATTAGGTAAGCTTGAAGTGAGCACATTTGCATCCCTTGTCTTTTATTAAACATTATGTTTTCGGTGGAAGTTAAATTGGACAAGTCTCAGTTACCCTGTCGGTCCTGAATGCATGTGGAGCCAGCTACCCACTTTTATTTCAAGAGTAAGTTTATAATGGCCTGAATGTTTGCACTGCCTTTTGCATCTCCAACGACACATCCTCATGTTTAAACAGAATATTTGAAATAAACAGGGATAGCACAGGGACCGAAAAAGCAAAGAAAAGAGAATTTGAGTCATTTCAGTTTCGTTATGCTATGTGACCACTTGGAGTATTTTTTTGTGTTTAATATTTAAAACAATGAAACAGTGTAAACTATGAAGTCTGACATTTTTGCTTGGTTCGTGCAAATTTTAGTTTGTACGTGGAATGCCTAACTGGATTTGAACGGTATCTTAAAATTGAAGTTTGCTCATTTTAATTGTTAGCAGTCTCTTATATATTTTAGACATTAATCCCTGACATTTTTTTGTAATCAATCATCTATCTATTAACTTCACAAATAGTGCCATAACTTAAGCAGAAATTCTTAAAATCTGTGTCATCAAATCTGTGTCATCAGTGCTTGGGCTTCCTAAGTTTTACCTTTAGAAAGTGAATAGTTTTTAGCAACTCCTAGGTCACAAAGATAATTGTGATAAACCTTTCCCTTGTCAATCTTTAATTGATCTGCCAGTCCTCATCGTGCGTGTATTTAGGTAAGGATCAGTTTTCTTCTCCTTTGTCTGTGAGCCAGGTTACCCTCATAGTCTACACTATAGTCTCTCAATTTCCCACGTGAACTTGGGTCTCTGAGGGTCTGTGCCACGCCATGGTTCTATTTGGCTTTTCTTACATAGCATCACACTGGTTTTATTGGTATGACTTTGTAGGGTGTTCACAAAAGATCTTGTCAGGAAATTCTCTTTTCCATGCTGTTTTTCAAAGTTGGCTTAGCTCTGGGAGATTGCCAAATAAATTTATCCCATTCCTTAGAAACACCGTAGCTGGAATTTGTATGGGCATTGAATTTATACATTGAGTTAGAATCAATACCTTTAGAATATTTTCATCACATCTCATTCAAGAGCATGAAAGATTTCTGCATTTTTTTCAGAAAATACAGAAATCCTCTATATTTAATACAGTTCTATTTTTCTCTATCAAGATCATGTGCATTTGTTGAGAATTCCTTGATATTTTATTGTTTGTCACACTTATGAATGGTATGTTATTTTAATGTTTTTCTAGACATACTTTTGTAAGCTTGTCTTTTATCCCATGATCCTGCTTTATGTTCATCTTAATTACAAAATTTTGTCTGCTAATTTTATGCATATTTCTATTTAAACAATCGTTTTGTCTGTGCATAATGACAAATTTATCCCCTCCTTTTCCAATTCTTTAAGTCCTATTTCTTTCTTTCCGTATAGCATCCATCAAGACCATTAGTAATAACAGTCATCTGTGAATCCCAGATGTCAAGGAAAATGTATTGTCTACAATTCTCCATTAAATGTAATGTTTGCTTGTTATGCTTTTGTCAAGCTAGGATATCCCCTTTAATTCCTAGTTTGCCAAAGGTTTTATTATACATGTGGGTGATTTTCCATATCAGATAAGATAATCGGCATTTGAAGACACTATTTTATTGCCTGCAGGCATGTTTTATTGTTGATAGGCTATTAATAGCCTATCAATGTCATTGATAGGCTATCAATATCATTATCATTTCTCTGTAGGTAATATAATACTCTTTTTATTTGGTTTTAAGAGTTTCCTCTTCATGTTCTAAAATTCCCTTACAATGTACCTAGATATGGGATATTTAATTTATTCACTTTGGTCCCTGAATTCTTCTTCAATCTGCAAAGTTCCACATTCATTCAGGTCTGAAAAAGTCTCCCTGATTATGTCCTCCGCCGTTATTTTCTTCTGGAATTTCTGATACACAGAGTTTCAACTATCTCAATTATACCTCTCATTCATATTTCTCATCTCTTTATCTCTCCGTGAATCAAGGTGCCAATTTATCTATATCTTCAAGCTTATTAACCCAATATTGTTCTCGTGCAAGATGATGAGTTTCTGTGACCAATTGTATACTCACCATGGAAAGTTCTTTGAGTCCCCACATTTGATTTCCCAAACACAGAAACAGGGAACGGTGGAACGCTGACATATCTCTGCACAACTCAGAGGAACTGCTAAATCTGGAAAAGGTTTTAAAGGAAATTGAGAATCATTTGAAGGAGCAACACAATGAAAGAGAGCTTTAAGTAAAACAAATGTCAAGTTTCCTCTGATTTGTGACAAGTAGGACACAAATGACTCCATTAAAGTGTACTTGGAGGACAATTTAGCACTAAGAAATGGTACACCTGCTTTAAAAATCCATCTAAAAATATTCCTCTTTAAAAGACATTTTCTTCTGTCTTTTTTATCTCAACTCAGATTCAACAAGACTCATGGCTTTGTGAGGCCCTAAATGATTTGTGCTGTTAGTCTAGGACCGTCTGACCGAGATCCACAAATGGACCAGACGCATCAACTGCAGCCTGTTTCTCTTTGTAAAGTCACTTCAGGTCCCTGTACAACACGTGGCAAGGTGGACACCTGGTAGCAAAACCTGGGATGCTAATGAGCACCTGGAGAAAATTATACCCCCCCCCTCAAAACAATAGAAAGATGGAGGGGGGGGCTCTTCACCAGCAGCTTATCAGTAACAAAATTCTGGTAGCTGTTTACCAATCTGCACAAAACCAATTTTACATAAACCTTCGTGGAAAAAAAATCCTGATAAATAAGTTCCTTAGAAAATCTTATTGAAATCTTTCTGATTCCTAAAAATAAAGGAGGTATCAAGTACTACTCAAGGATTCTAAATAATTTTACTGTTCAATAAATTATGCAAATATAATGCATACTTATCCAAAAATGAAATTAAATTGAAAACGCCCGTTAGAAAAAGTCCTTTAAATTACCTGAAAAACTGCTATATATCCAAGAAATATTTTCATAAAATGAGATTGTTAAAGTGATAAAAGAGGCTTTTTGAAAGAGTTAAATTTTAGGCAAACTATATACATTGATCGTCAGGAGAACGGATCTCAGCCAGATTGCTTTGGGAAACTGGTCATCATTCTATTTCAACAAGGAGAAGGTGATATATTTTTTTAGTGACAGATATTGGGCTTTAGCGATTTTCACAGGTAGTGGAGGTCCGTAGGTGATGTGTTCGAGCAGCATGTAGAGAAACAGGGTGCAAAACCACTAGGCCACAGAGAAAAGGGGTCCTTCAACTGAGCTGGAGAAGGGAAGATTTAACATTTGTCATTGCTCAAAGTGAGGAAAAAGTAAAGTTCAGGGCAAAACAGCTAAGAATTCAGGATGCATGTCTCATGGGATGAGAGGGGAGCTGAAAGAATCTAAGATAGGAAATCCCAAACGTAGAGGCATCAGGATACCCTGGCTCACAGAGAAGGGACAGAAGTGGGGGAAAAGATGTCATTGGTGTGAGATACAAAGAACAGAGACTAGAGAACAGAGGTAGAGCTAAAACTCACGGCCCGTAGCTATTTGGGTAGGAAACGTGCCTACAAATTTAGGATGGTTGGACCAGAAGTCAAAATGCTGGTCCGTAGTCCACACAGAAAAGGGTCTCCTCCCTCCCTCAAGACCAGAAGCGATATTTTAAGTGGTCATCATGATCTGACGAGGACGAGGTGATGAAGAGTGGGCTTGCTCAGAGTGGGTAGATCAGATGCCCCGAATGCCTGATTCCTAAAAGACCTTTGCATTGATGAGTGAAGGAGAACACCTGGAGAAAATTGTCATAATGATCTTTGGATTATTGAAATTATTAATAAGATGAGATCATTTTGATTTTCAATGGGTTGGCGAAGCTGAGTTCTACATGGTAAGGGCAAGGACCTGGGAGAAGTTTCCACTCAAGAGGCAGATGACCATCATCAGCACAGTCTGATTGGGAGAAGCCTCCGCATTTATACCCTTGGGGGACGGCAGTGATTCAGAAGTCAAGCCCCTAGGAGCCGCGAGTAGCCAGCGTGTAATCTGCGCTCCCCACGGAGCTTTCTTTGCCTGTCCCCATGCCCTGCCTCTCTCCCCTACCCTCCCATCACCTCAATCTGGCTTTGATGGCCCTCCTGTGAGCACCCACAGCACCCTGTCCTTCTTATCCATCTTACAGCACATTTATGTCTAGTGATCATTTGTTTATTAGACTAGAAGCTTCTGGAGGGCAAAGACCCCTGTCTTTAATTTTGGTATCCCCAGTACTTAGCCCTGTGCCCAGCACACAGAAGACAAGTATACGTGAATGGAGAGAGAGGAGTAACTGGATGAATGAGTGAATGGAGGGAGGAGTAGCTCGCATGCACACATTCACGCGCGCATGCACACACACACACACATACACATGCACACAGCCTCCTGCTGTGCTCTTCCACGTGCGCACACACACACACACGCATACACGCACACACATGCATACACACACACACACACACATGCACACAGCCTCCTGCTGTGCTCTTCCATGCATGCACACACACACGCGCGCGCGCACACACACACACACACGCACATGCACACACGTGCGCACATGCACATACGCACACACATACAAGCACACATGCACACGTACACGTACACACGTGCACACACATGCACACACATACACGCACACATGCACACGTACACGTACACACGCACACATGCGCGTGCGCACACATGCACATACACGCACACATGCACATACACATACACACACACACATGCACACACGCGCGCACATGCACACACACACGCACGCACATACACGCACACATGCACATACACATACACACGCACACACACACATGCACACACACACACACACACACACACACGCACGCACACAGCCCCCTCCTGTGCTCCTCCACACTTATCCCTGGGCCAGGCCTTTCTGTGCTTTCCAACATAATCCCCGGGGCAGCTGCTTTCGCTGTCACCAGGGCCAGCTCATCAGCCCAAGTGTTGTCTTTAACTTGAGCCGTGCGAATCTGCAGCGCCATCTGAGGGTCCATCCCCGTGTCCGGCGTCTGGCTCGGTCCTCCCAGCCTCTCCTCTCCTGCGACCGTCATTCGGCACGCTCCCTCTGCGACGAGGAGGCAGCTGCAAGTTGCTTCCGCGCCGTGTTTACTTCACAGCCGCGCCCAGCCTCTCCTTGTCGTTCTCATTGTATTCCCTCTCTCTCTGCATTCACCTTTGGATGAGGCCTTGTCCTTAACATTCGCTTTCAGGAGAGAGAACGGATGCTTCATAGAGCGAGGCTTCGATGCCACTGGTTCCTCCTGGACCTGGCTGCATGGGAAATGGGACATTCCCACACCCCTCAGGGACCGTAGAAGCTTAACACTCTGCAGTGAGTTTACACTCTTCAAAGGACGTTCCGGTGCATTGTTTTGTTTGCATCTCACAGGGGTGATTTAGGGCAGGTATCACCCTCTAAACATACGTGAGGGTTTTTCACTTTTCTGTCCTTCAAATTAGAGCAAGTAAATATACTAGTAGTATACACCTAACTGCCTCACAGGTTTGATGAAGCTCAAATAAGATCGCATAAATGTGTTTTTGAAGTCATGAAGCATTATAAAATCCAAAGGGACGAGGACTGTCATCACTAAAGTACAGTAGCCTCTCCATCAACCGGCACCGTGCTGGGTAAACGTAGTATCATTTCTTCTGTTTTTCTGCTGGTTGCTCAGTGCTGGTCAACGGAGGGTCTAGCAGCGGTTCTCAGCCTGCGGGCCGCGACCCCTTTGACCCCTAAGACCATCGGAAAACACATAATGTACTTACGCGGACCGGTCACACAAGTGTAGAGAGCAGCTCCCAATAATTTTATGGGGCGGCGGGGGGGGGGGGGGTCACCACACCACGAGGAGCTGTATTACGGGTCGCGGCGTTAGGCAGCTGAGACCCACTCGTACAGTATCACTGTTCTGTATCATCGGCATTATGTGTAATCTGTAGCCAAATGCCAGGGATGGAGGAGAACTCAAGTGTCCTAACTCCCATTCCAGGGCTCTGCCTCCCCAACGTGCTGCGTCTCCTAGAGTGACAGGTGGCCACGAGGGCATGGGAAGAGACATGAGGAGGGACATGGGACCCCCTCTCCCTGCACCCCGCCCTCCTGTTTCCGCTGGGAGGAGCCGAGCTGCCTCCACCAAGGAGAGCAGCCCGCTGAGCTCCTCTGCACCTCAGTGACTCGTGGAAGAGGTGTTTGGCTTGAGCCAGAGGCGACGCAGCAGCGGGCCCCTCTGACCACCTGTGACCTTCCCACCATGCATTGCCCAGCCAGCCCCGAGGTCTGTTAAAGGGGCAGGAAGAAAGCTCCCATTTGCCTCCAGGACCTGGGCTATGTTCTGATTCGTTGATCCCGCTCCCTTAAAAGCACTTGGGCTGACCAGCACATTTCCTTTCTGGCAGATACTTCCGTGGTGGCCCCCTGGGGGCTTCGTCTTAACCTGCCTTGGTAGTTTTTGCCCCGAGGCTAACTGTTCTATAAATGCATTTACTTAGGCAGTGGGCCCCGACTGGCCTGTGAGCTGCAGAGAGAAGCATGCATGGATTGCAAGAGGCGAGTGACCTCAGAGAGCGTCACGGAGGTGAAAGCCACTCCTGGAAAAAAAACAACAACAACATGAAATTATATTTTCTCAATTCAAAAGAAACTCGGTGGAAACGTCTTAGGCTCAAATCCAGTCGCTTTCCCAGGACGGGGACGAAACGGGCACTGTGGATAAGAGGCCGCCCGCCTCCCCTCCCTAATTGCATCTGCTTGACCCTTTCTTCTGCTGAAATGCTTATAATTTTCTCCCAGCATGTAATTTTTTAATTATAATATGTTTGAAGAACATCAAAATTATTTGGCTGTTTGTAGGGTGATCATCGACAGCGGACTCAATTCATGTGTTTTTACTTTGATGTGCCGAGCACCCAGTGGGTGCCGGAGAAATAATAATTGGTGACAGTGGCAGAGATGTTCCTGTGGGTGGGTGATGGGCTCAGGGGCAGTAATGTGTGGGGAGGAGAAGGTTCTGGAATCCCTGCCTCCCCGGGCATTTAGGGTAGTATTAAGGAGGGGAAAGAGACACGGAATTATACATCCATGTTCTTATTTTCTTGGAGAAATTTCCTATCAGAGGTCTCCAACCTGTTCAGCTGGTCCCCGGGTTTGGGCGTGAGATACAATGGTCTTTTAAGAGAGAGATTCAGTTTAGGGAATCCTGACTTGCTGTAGTTAAACTAATCTTAAACCAAGTGAAAAATATCTTATTTTCTGGACACAACAAGCCAAGAAAACCCACCCAGATTTCTAGAATGCTGGGATGAGAGGCCTAAAAGAGGAAACCAAGGTTTAGGGGGAAAGGAGTCTCTACAAGGGACACAAAGGGAGGTCGGGGTTCCATCCCTGAATGTCAGAGCGATGCGAGTAAGTGGTCGGCTCGAAGGAAGTCCCCTCAGACCCTGCTCGCCCCTTCCAGCTGCCGTGGCCTTGAGCGATGTGCTCATCCTCCCTAACCCCTGCTTTCTTCACCTGCAATCGCGGTGACAATGTGCTGACAACGTGCACCCTGGTGCTCCCGGGAAGTGAAGTCTGTCTGGAGCGTAGCACACCACTCCACACAGACAGGGCTCGGCAATGGGTGACACCAGTTATTACAGCCAGAAGTCTGTGAATCAGCCTCGAGGGGCAGCGCCTCCTGGGAACCAGAGACCTGGCCGAAATGCTCAGCGGTCGGATCTCTCTGGGCCTGCACTTTCTCGAAAGCAGGGGGCCGGCAAGGTGGCCGCTGGGGGCCCGCTCCCGAAGGAGCCATGGACGGCACGGCCCTCTGGCCCCATGACGCGCCTGTCTGATCGCTGGGCTTCGTGTTTGTTTGTGCTTTTTGTTTTTTCGGGAGTCAGCCACATGACCCTCAGACCTGGAAAGGATACTGAATTGCCAATTCAATTTACCTAAAACTGGTGGAGCCTGAAAGCTCTGGCCCACATTGACATACAGCTAATCTAATACAAATTGATTTTGGTTTTAAATCCGAGGGAGTCAAGAAATTGCTGCGGATTTTTCCAAAACACCGAGGATCCTGCTTTGCAGCTGCAAAGCATCCAGCCTGGGCTGCCGGGGTCCGAGGCTTCGAAGCCCTCTTCATGCTCCTCGTAGCTGGGGCTACTCTCTCCATCAACCCCCCTCCCCGAATGCAGACCTTAGTTAATGGGGACCTCATGCTCCCCGCATTCAGTTGCCCAGGGTGCCGGGTTGAAATAGAGTTAGAAGAGGACATGCAGTGGGCACAGCCAGGCGGGGGCAGCAGCCCCCCGGGCCCGATCGCAGCCCAGGGCTCTTCCCGTTCGGTCCCCCTCGGATGAGCTGCACGTCCCCGACGTGGCGTGAGAGTTGGAGAATCATGTACCAGGGCCCACGGTCTCGAGGATCATTTGACTCAATGCACATAAGGAAAGGCACCGCCACTCAAAATCAGCTGCAGCAGTCGCTCGAGGGAGCGCCCCCAACGCTCACCGCGAGCAGTGCGTGCTCCAGCACCCCCACTTTAAATGTAACGCAGTACCGCTGCCCAAGTGAACGATTACAGCAGGGGCTTCCACACGGGCTTCCCAGGACCGTTGGCAGCTCCCCAGGCCCACCCGAGGGCCGAGACCACCCAAGCACACCAGCTTACTAGAGAGAGTTGGCTGGTTTGTCGGTTGGTTGGTTTTGTCACCCTAGAAGTGTAGGAGCTTCCGTGCAGAGCCTTTGCCTTCAGCACGGGAGCATTCATTTGTGAGAGTGGGAAACCCAGCTTAAATGTCCAGCACCCTAAATTCTGCTGCTCCCACGCAGTGTCGGGCGAGCCGTTCACACGATGAGGGAGGCCCGGTGCTCCGGTGCGGAAACGCACCCGGCTGCGTCCCCAGCGGTCAGGAGACGGTCACGGCCGGTTCCAGACGCGCTCGGACGCGCACATTTAGCCTGGAAGCCTGGAGCTGGGCTTTGGGGTGCACAGTTAGCGTGGCGCTGCATTCTGTTCTGTTGCTGTGCCCCCCCAACCCCATCTCCTTTTCTTTTTTGCTAGAAGCGTAGTTCAACCCTTGAGTACAAATTTGTTTTACATTTTTAAAAAGTTGTTGCATGGAGGTATCGTTGGTCATTATTACCATCTCGGCAGATGTTTGCTGTCACTTTGTCCAGTGACAGTGACCTGAGAGCGAGGAGACCCCGATCAGGTACAATGACAGTGACCTGAGAGCGAGGAGACCCCGATCGAGTGCATTTGGGAGGAATGTGGTGTGAGGGGCACAGGGCCCACCTGGGACGATGCCTGGCAAAGGGAATCGCTGCCCGGGTCACCCCTGACGTTTGACAGCGAAATGCCTCTGGGCTGGGGGGCAGGACTGACAGACGAGACTCTCCACGGCCGTGCTTGCACTTGGCCATGAAAGTCACCCTAACAACCCCCAGGGAGGGTCAGCTGATACCGGAAAAGAATTGTCTTTGGCAGATTGGGAAGCTGCTATTCGGGTTGGACGAGGGTTTGGTTGCTCAAGTCTCCACTTCCTGCGCTTGGGAAGGAGGCAGAGGACCTGTCGTCCGAGGGCGCCCGGGCTGTGGTCTAGCTCCACCCAGCAATTAGAACCGTCTGACCTTTGTGCGACGAAGGTCCCTCTGAACTCCAAGCTCTGTTATAATGCACGCACAGGCCTAGAAGCTTCCAAGGGCTTTTTATTCTCTCCCCTCCTCCCCATTCGCCTCTCCGAAACAGGCTCAACGAATGAAATATCCGGCCCCCTCCTGTGGACCCTCTACTCCCGGGCTCATGCGGGCGTGGGTCAGTTCACGTACGCCTGCATGCCACCTTGAGCCCGGGACCCTGTGCTCTCTCGTGAAAGATGAAACCTCAGCTCCGTCTCCAGGGCCCCATGGAGCTCTGCTGTCTGAGCTGTCAGTCATGCTTACTCAGGTGGAGAACAATTTGAACGTGATGGTTAATTAGTCGCCAGCCTCAAGTGGACTCTTCTGTGTCCCCTGGGAATGCAATTTAGATGGCCCTGGTCAGGCCATCACTTGATGTCCCGAATCACTCTTAGTCTCCGTTGTTTGCTGGAGATGGTGCACCTCCACTCTTCCCCTGCACTGCTCCCACCCCAGTCAGAGGGGAAAGGTCACTGGTGACTTGGTGATGATGTCACAGTGGAATTGGGGCACAAGACAAAGCCAGGCGGCAGCTGAAATCAAGCCCAGGGCAAAGCTGGGCCATAACCCTCAGCAGCCTGAGGACGCGGTGTCCTGTCATCCGGCCGCCCGCCCGGTGCTCGCCTGGCTGTCCCGTGGGTGGGCCTGCTGGCGCGGGGTCTGGGAAGTGTCCAGCGGCCCAGCTAGCAGAGCCGCACGCGTGTGGGCAGGGCCCGGGGCGCCGGCACCCACTGCCTTTCCCTTGCTTGTCTGTCCGGTTACGGGGGCCCCGTCCTGAAGCGTCTGGGGGTTGTCCTCGACCTGCCTCCCTTCACTCCCTGTGCAAACCCGGCCCTTCCCCCAAACAGCTTTTCCTGGAGAGAAGTCCGATGCGCCTGCGCTCGCTTATCTGATCTCTCACACGTCTCCGATTGCATTCCGCTGCCTGTCCTTCGTGCCTGCGTGCAGGGGGGACATTAGCGGGCGCTCCCTCCCCTCCGCCCCACCTGCCCCAGCCTCCCGGCTGCGAGTCCTGGCTGGTGCACACGGGCAGGTGGAAGACCGGCTCTGGTGGCCACATTGCTCTGGCTGCACCGTGGGAATAGCCATGGCACCGTGCACTCTCCGTTCTCTGGCACCTATGGGGATGGGTACGTGCCGGATACAGGTCACAGACTCGCCGCTAAGCAGAATGAAGCCACCGGCAAAACCTCAAGCAATTCGCAGAAGCATGGTTAATGGAGAGTCCCCGTCGTCCCTACCCCAGAAAGTTACGGTGAGGACTGGAAGGTTCATGCAACCC
Organism: Lyroderma lyra; assembly: GCA_004026885.1. NCBI lineage: Eukaryota > Metazoa > Chordata > Mammalia > Chiroptera > Megadermatidae > Lyroderma > Lyroderma lyra. The sequence goes on from PVJL010002810.1 coordinate 162,464, forward strand.
TTAAGGCCGACAACGGTAACCGATAACCTTAACAGTGCCCGGGGACTCCTCCCGGGGCGCAGGGAAGCCTCAGATGCTGTTCGGATTGGTCTCTGCCCAACCCGACAACCGGATTCCCGGGCTCCGTTCTCACCACCTTCCTGAGTGCCTTCTGAACACATCATTCTGCTGTCTGACCCGTCTCCACCAGCCTCCTCTTCCTCTCAGTATTCCCTAAAAGAACCACAAGGCCCCCCGGCTTGCATTTCCTGGAAGGGCTGTCAGCATGTTTCTGAAAGCAAACACTTTCTTTCTTACAGAACATCTGCACGGGAGAAAACCTGGGCAATACAGGAAGGCAGAACAATGGAGAAGTTAGCCTAAGTCTAGCGTGTGCAAATGAGAGCCTTTCGATTGATGCTTAAATCATTTCCCCCTGTCCGTCTCTGTGTATCTGTGTGTCTGTCTATTTATGTATGTTTCCCTTATTCAACTGAAACAAGGCCGGATGTCACCTTGTATCCTATTTTTGTCACTTATCAGGGTATAATGAGCACAAACCCACATCACCGAACATTCCTAGAAAACATGATTGTTAATGGCCGCATAATATTCCAACACATGAATATTAAATCTCAGCTTAAGCCACTATTTCCCAAGTGTAATTCTATGGGACATTAATAAAAGATTTATTGACAGGTTAAATCAAGTTAAAATCCTTTATTTTCTCCCCAATTCTGTAAGTCTTTGAAGAGTCCCAGGGTGGGTTTTGACTCTTGCAAATGGGTTAACAAGTAATTCTTTTTTTAAAACAGGCAACTCAGGGGACTCGTTCCCGCCCCCCACCCCAAGCTTGGGAAATACGGGCTTAACCTTGACCCCATGGGAGGACAGGAAGGTTGTCCCCGGGTTCCCACTGCGATAGGTAACGCTTAGATAATGATGATCTTTGTCCATACAATTCAGGCTGCAGCTGGCAATAGTTCTTCAGGATGGGTTCCTGGAGGTCGAGCTGTGGGGTCCAAGTATGCGGCTCGTCACTAATTTTTAATGTAATAGTCATTCTGTCTCTCTTTCTCCGTCTCTCTTGTCTCCACTACGAAAGCTTGTGGAGTTCCATAATTGTGCCACATTTAGATGGATTTTTTGCATCTCCCTAGCGTATAGTTTGTGAACTTTATTTGATGATGGTGATGATGATGATACGGAAGGAGAATCGACAGGAGAGAGGGCAGGTTAGAGCAGAGAGGAATTGCGTCTTTGCACAGTAAGTGTCTGTAGCAAAGGGTCCTTACGTGTCATCTTCCGTCAGCCATCCCGAGTTCACTTGTTCTTCTCCGTGTGACCTTGGCTGAATGACAGCGATGACCCAGAGGGTAACAGCGAGAACTAAATAAGAATCATCTGTGTAACTGCTCACAGCACGCGCCTGGTCCCCCAGAAGCGCTGACTGAGTATGGCTGCTGTTGTCATCGTCAGCGTCGTCACTGTGATGAGCTGATGCCTGAAGCCCAAAGGAAAGGTGACCGTTTCTGTAAGAAGCTGCAAGCGTGTAAGGGTCTTACAGGACCGGGGCCAACAGCAGCTGATTTCGAGCGAAGCTCTCAGCAGTGGGAACGCCCAGGAGGCTTGGGAACGGACAGACCCTGCTAGGACGGCAACCAGGCGGCAACAGGGGGCCCCAGGAACGACACCCGTCAGCCAAGACAGCCAGGGCCTGCGTTCGAGATAAAACAGATGTGTTTGGGCACGATAAAGACTAACGTTTTCATCCTGAACTCTCCTCCCATCAGAACACTCCATTCTGGTCCTCTTTCTCACTCCGGAGATAATCACCCATCTCCCGCTGGACACAATGGGGTGGCCACCAGCCTGGCTCTTCCCTGTCACTTCCCTGTCACTGCCTAAGTGACAGCAGGCCCTCCAAGCTGGCAGCCCCAGAGGAGACACTGACAAGAGCTGCTCTGATGCCTAGCAGCCCCCTGGGCTCTCTTGTTTGTTTCTCTGCTTCAGAGAAAGCTGTACCCCTGTGTTTCTGAGGCCCCGACTCCTTTGGTCTGGGTGCATCCAGCTCAGAACCAAAAGCTGGACCATGTGGCTGCGTCTCTGATGCAGTGAGCCCAGAGCCGTGGGGGCAGTGATGCCAGGCGGGGTCCCCGCTCTCCTCCTTCCTTCCTCTGGTGCTCTCGGAGCTGCTGAGAGTTAACAAGTGTTAAAAGCCCTCAGATCTATTTAGAGGGAAAGCCAATTTACTGTGATTAAATGCAAGGTAGCGTTCAATTAGCGGAAGATAAACACAACATATCAACCCACTACGATAATTTCAAAATCAAAAGTTAGAGCACACATAGGCGGCTGCCATAATAATTTACTAATTTAATGATGATGGAGCTTTTTAAGATCTTGCCATTCTCTGAGAGCGTGCGTGAAGGACACCCCTAATGTTAATTAGCACTTGCTTCATTAACAACTTAACCAAAAGGCCACACTTTGCGAGATTATGGGGGAACCTACAAGGAATGTGGGTGGATGGACGGGAATTACCGTGAGCATCTTTGCTATCAGTTAATGAAGGGCGAGATGTATAAATCATTAGCAAGAGCCATATGGTGACAGTCCGTTAGAAAGAAGGAAGATTGGGAGTCCCTGGATGGGAGGTGGGGGCAGAAGGTTGCAAAGAGGGTGTGCGTGGACATGCTCCTTCACACACGTGCCCCCACGTGGCAGCAAGGAGCCCCTCTGCCGTTGCTGACACCTCTGGGCACCGTGTGACAGAGCTGGTGTCCCCTCCAGTAGAGCGCTGGAGCTCTGACGGACAGTAAGTGCTTGGCAACTCCTGATGGATTCGTTAGCCTGCACGGCAGTCGCAGGACGCCTCTCAGACTCAGGACCGTGCTCTCCGTCCCGGGTGGCCAGCTCCTTTATGTGTGGGCACCGGTCCGCACCTGCCCAAACCGACATGGGGTTCTGGAGGCCGGGGGCCCCTTGGGCGGTGCTTCCCAAAGTTCGCTGCACGTTGGAATCCACTGGGGCTCTTGTAAAACCACTGGTCTCTGGCTCCCTCCCCGAGACATCTAATGCACAAGTGGGAAGGCGGTGGGCCGAATGTTTCTATCCTCCCCCAAACTCGTGTGGAAACCCAGTTTCCAAAGCGATGGCATTTGGAGATGGGACTTTCGGGAGATGATTTGGCCAGGAGGGTGCAGCCCTCCCGATGGGGTTCGTGCCCTTGTAAGGAGAGATGGGAGATGCTCTCTCTGCCCTGGGGGGGTGCGGGGAGAAGACAGCTACAAGCCAGGACGAGGGTCCTCTAACAGTACCTGGCGGCACCTTGATCTCGGACCTCTCAGCATCCAGAACTGTGAGAAGGAAGTTTCTGTGCTTGAAACCTCCCCGTCGACGGCCTTTCTGTGACCGCAGCCCAGCTGGACTAAGACGGGGTATCATCCGAGCACGGAGATTTGCTTTAAAGCTCCGATGGCCGGGGTGAACCTAACGTGCGGTGAAATCTGAGGCTCACTGCTCGGGGCCCCCAGTCCAAGGTCAAAGGCAGATGACAGGCTCTGAACCCCACAGCGAATCCTCGATCCTGGGCACTGCGCATTGCTGGGAGGACTGCTGACCCCAGAGCCAATGGCGGGGGTGGGGGGGTCTTTAGAAGAAGCCACGTCTCTGGAATGGAGAGACCCAGGTTGGGATCCTGCTTCCTCTGGGTCATTATCCTGCCTTCCCTGCTCTGCAACACGGGGGTAAAAACCCCTTCACTCAGAGGTGGCATGAGCATTAAAGCAAGTGACATGTGTCAAGAGCATCGCTTGGAGAGGAGTACTTGGAAGAACAGTCCACGAGTGTGAGTTAACGAGTGTGAGTTAAGTCGCCAGGGAGAAACGGAGACCCGTGGGCCGATCATGTCCAGGACTTGTCTGAAGTCGCTGAAGGACCTGAGAGCGGTGTGGGCCATCAACCCGGAGTGCTGCAGTGGTGACTGTACCTTGCCGTGTGTCACCGAGGACCCAGGCACGGTTCTAGGCACTTCATAAACGCTTCTGCGGTCGTTGACAGGTCGCTCGGTCAGTCAGGGGTCCCCGGCAAGGGGCAGGCCAGATGCAGAGCTGATCAAAAGAAACCCTGCTGACCCCCAGGGCGTGCTGTCCGTGGCTGTAGGCCGTGGGTGTTGAGAGGCTACCTGTTCATTGGTCAGGTGGACAAGGCCTGATTTGGGGGCAAGAAAACGGACTCCGCAGAGACCTGGTCACAGCCTCAGGCCTGCCACGCCCACCTGTGGCACCCTCTTTCTCTGGGCCGAATCGCAGCGTGCTTCCGGCGACAGGGTAGAAATAATGACCTCTGCTCACCGAGCTAAAGCACGGAATGAAATAGCAAACGTCCAGGCGCCGGTCGGCGGCCCAGCTCACGACAAGAACTCAGTAAACAGTTGGCTGAATCGCACGCTCTGGACATCCGAGGTGGGGGGATGTGGATTGGGGTGCTTACAGGCAGGGGAGCCTGGGAGGAGGACGCCTGGGTTCTAGGAGGACACGGTGACACCCGTGCCCGCACGCCCCCCGTCTCCCAGCAATCCCAGGTCTAATGAGCTCGTGAACTTGCCCTCCCTGCCCTCCCGGGTGTATTTATACACCTGCGGGCACTTTGCTCTCAGCCAGCCCCTCCGCCGGAGCCAGGAAAACCAAAAGGCCCTGGCAGCTGCCCGTGCCACCCTGCAGGCACGCTCGTGTGGCACCCCAATTAGACGGCGGTCTGAGAAAAGCCAGGCCCAGGCTCCCACGCAGCACCCTGTCTTTCTGTGGAAACACCGACCTCCCCAACGAGGCAAATCAATGGGTTTCTCTCTCCCCACCGATATCTAAACAGCCATTTGAATGTGCTCTTTAGCAGGAGGAGCTGCGAACAAAAGGTCAGGGCGGATTTGAAGTCGGTCTTTATATCAGCAATTGCTTTTAGGCACAATTCTCCCAACTCTCTGAGTCCCTGAAGATTAAAAAAAAAAAAATTATATAAATGTACCAATGACGCTCTACTTTGATTGTACAACTTCTGAGAAAATATCCATATGAACCGTTCAGGAAGACTAAAGATATTGTGATAAAGAAGACCCTTTGAAATCCTGCTTTTTTTAAAAAAAAAAAAAACTCCATGCCACGCGATAGGAATGTCGCCAAAGCCTTGATAAAAGTCGTGTCATCCCTTTGCCATCCAAGCTGCCGAGGGATGAAAGGGACCACGGGCCCGGAGATCGTCGCCGTCTTTAAAGTCTGGCTTATTAACATGCATCAGAGTCGTCCTCAAGATGGGTCTGGCCAAAGGTTATCAACAAAACCTTAATCTAATGAGGCCAGCACGACGGGGAGGGGAGCCCCGCCAAGCCAACGCCGAAGGAATCGGGGGCACCTCGTGTTCCAAAGAGGAGAAACTGAGATAAACTCATTGAGGCCGAAAGCACCACGCTGGTTTTTCGGCTCAGAGCGCCTTGCCGGGGGGCAGGGGCTGCCCCCCACTCCCATTTGGGAGCGTAAAGCCCCGCCCCACCCGGCACAGAAGCCGAGGACAGGAGGCTTCGCAGGAGGGACGCCCCACGGGCAACGCCGTCCTCTAGGCTGGCAGCAGCGCCGGGTGACCACAGCTGGGGTGCCCCGGCGTCCCCCCGAGGCCTGAGCGGGGCCTTTGGCTGCTGGGTGAGCGGTAGATGGAGGCCAGATCCTTCCGTCACAGCCGTGCAAGGGCAAGGGCGAACGCTGGGCGTCCTGCAGACGCAGAGAGCTGCTTCCAGACGGGTTGTAAACGCTCCCAAAGCTCCCCAGCCAGAGTGCATGGCTCCAGGGAGAGCGCGTGGCGAGGAGCCCCTCGGGACAAATGGTACAGGGGTCCCAGACAGGCACAGCGACAAGACACAGAAGGTAGTGTGACTCAGGCCAGCAGTGAGGGAGAGGGCGTGCCGGGGGACAGCGTGACCTCTTCTTAAGGGAACGGTCCCCGTGCTGACGGTGTCACATCTGGTGGCTCATGTGAGACTGGAAACTCGAGTTTTTATATAAAATCTCCTGGTTTTCAAGTATTGGCAATGAGCTTGTTTTGTTTTGTTTTTTAAACGTCGTGAGCCAAGCAAAACATGTCTATGGAATGGACGTAGCCTAAAGTCTGTCCATTTGGGGACTGGACCATCCGATGCTTGTGGATAGCATTGTCCCTTTGGGGACTGGACCATCCGATGCTCGTGGCTAGCATTGTCCCTTTGGGGACTGGACCATCCGATGCTCGTGGCTAGCATGTGCTAGCAGTAACAGTCGGGGGCATGTGCCTGTGAGAAGGCCGGATCTGCATTTATCTGTGGATGACACGCCATCTAATGAGGATCGTCAGCAACGGCCGTGCACGTTGTATATGACACAACTCCAGGGGGCATTGTTTAACACAAGGCCGTGTAATGGCACGAGGTGGTGGAGCGCGCCCTGCGTGACCGGACACACCCAGGCCTTCATGTCAACGGGTCCCCGAGGGACAGAGCGCTACTCGTCCCAATCCACAGATGCAGACACGTCCGTGACCCTCAGACTTCCATCAGAAACAGCTACGGGTAGCTCTTCGGCGTTGCCAGCCATGCCCAGGGAGAATGCAGCTCCTTCTTCTCTCATCTTGCTGACCACAAAACAGGGTGACCCCAAAAGTGTCGTTAACATAGACCTTCCTGAGAGACGCCTTGGAAGCACACTCGAGTATGGGGTTGTTTTGGGAATGGAAAACCACATCAATTAGGTGAGCTTCTAAGTGGCCTCGCTGGTGGCAGGTGTATGTGTCAGCTTGGTGGCTGGGCTGTACCTCCAGTCCTCGGTTGACGTAATAACGAAACACAGCTTAGGCCCTCACAGGGTGCGGTGAAGGAGCTCAGATGAGCCACAGGCAGCCCCGAGTGGCCTCTGGAGCAGTAAGCCACCTCCCCGCGCACCCGACCTCACGGCTGGGGGGAGAAAGGGAGCCCCGGAAGTTGGCGGAAGAAAACTCCCCCAGCATCTTGCACCCGGAAATGCTGGTTTTCCTTAGGAGCTCAGCAGTCCGGGGCAGGAGGACGTGAGCGTCTACTGGACTGTGTCAGTGAATGCGACGCGCCACGCTTCAGTGGCCCAGAAAGTACGTCACCAGTAACTCCCGTACGTGTGTAATCAGAAACCGGATGTAGAGAGAGAAAGGGAATACAGGCAGCCTTGTTACACAGTCTTCAAAGTGTATCACACACATTTGTGGACTCAAAACTATATTTCAATGTACATACTCCCCCAGAGTTGGATTCCTGATGACAAAGAGTGACATTACCGCAGGGTGAAGACAAAAAGGAAGCTTGGACATCTCAGGTGACCTTGGTGCTGCTGCTCTTGGTGGCATGATGGCCCATGACAGATCTCTGGTCTGCCGGGTCACTCATGAGGACCCTCACACACACTTCTCTCCGTAGGGGCTGTCCCAAGATCTAGTTGGTTTCCAGGACATCGGGGGGGAAAAGCCAGTTAGACACCCACGTCCTGTGAACCACCGGTAGGTCTTAAAATGCAGATCAAAACCTATAGGTCTGAGGTGGCCCTTCAAATACTGCATTTAAGGAAAGGAAACGATAAAGACCCCCATCTCCTTGGTTAAGACTGGGTCAGCCTGCAAATAAAAACACCGAGCATCCCAGTGAGGAATGGCTCTGCCTGGCGTGTGCAATGCTTCACACGTGGAGGAGGGAAATGAACGGCCCCAGAGGAATGCCAGACCAGAACGTGCAGGGACATAACGCACATCCTCATGAAAAGTTAAAGTGGCCGCCCCGTCGCTCCGTGGCACGCGTCGGGCCCCCCGGCGAGGAGGCCTCTGACAGCCTGGACACATCAGAACGATTTGCTGGCTTCGCCGTGAAGCCAGGGGAAGAGAGGAGGCCCTGTCTGGCCAATGATTTATTCACGGAGCCGAGAAAATCCTTCCCCTCTAAAATAATGTCTTCCCTGGCTTCTACCCCTTCCATCTTCCTCCGGCCTGGGAGTGCGCGCGTCTCCCCTCCATGGAGTTTTCAGCGCTTTCCACTACGACGTGACAAACCGTCCACCTCGACCTCCGGGGCCGAGGGCTCAGCAGGGCTGCCCGCGCTCGCAGAATCGCGCCACTCCGCGGCTCAGAACTGGCGCTTTGTCTCTCGCCCGAAGGCCTGAGCACCCTCTCCTCTTGACTGAGGCCTTGCACACCCCAGGAAGGAGCCGTGAGCAGAGCCACGGGCAGCCGTGGCACCTGCAGTTGGTAATGTCCACAGCTTGTACGTAAATGACTTTTTAAAAGCAAGCAGAGAGATGGGTTGATGATCAAGTGACCCAAGAGGGGAAAAAACATGAATCTTAGTTCATGTCCCTGGAGGGCTCCCAGTTGCCTCAGACTTTAAGACGGTTGTGCACCGGCACGTGCAGACTTCGGGCATGGGGACCTCGAAGAGACGCCAAGCTGTGACCTCTGGGTGTGGGTTAACCTGCGTGTAGAGAACTCAGGATAAACCAAGCGGGACACCTTCGTAGCAAACAGGCAGCAGGGTTTCAGCTCTGTGTAAGCAGCACGACGAGATACACCCCAGCCCAAAGCCCAGGGTCTGGAGGAAAACATCACTTAAGACAGAGATGTAGCCAGCGACCCCCTGCTCTGGCGATTCTGGGGGTGACACGGATCGAAAGAGAGGGTGTTTATTTGCAAAAGTATTCCTTTAGGTCGATGCTCAATGGTCTCGCCTTCTCTGTGCCCCAATCTGGTTAGAAACCTGGTCGTGTGCCGCAACTCAACCCTGAAGTCACTTCCTCTCCGCTCTGTATCCGGTACCTCCCTGTGTGGTGGCATTTGTCACCCTGCACTGCAGCTCTTGGTTGAACGGGGGTGTCTCCTGTTAGAATGGGAGTCTTCGAAGGCCAGGCGAAGGCTCGTTCAGGTCCGCATCCTCCCCACGTAGGCTCGTTCAGGTCCGCATCCTCCCCACGTAGTGTGTCACGGATGAAGATGTGTTTCAGACGAATTTGGTTCCGGTACTTCGGGCATTTTCTTATCTTGGAGGCTGCTGTTTCCGGTCCTCTGCCATTCCCATTTGGGGGACACTTTCCTCTAGTCCTTCTTCTATTCTTATCATTTGTCACGTAACTCCCTTCCCTTATTCGAAAGGTTATGATGCCATGTGCACTCCCAACGGGCGGGGGAGCTGGACCTGGAGTGGGAGACCCTATGGTAACACCAGCTCTGAGCTCAGAAAACACCCCGGCGTCTGTGCAGAAGTCCGTGCCCGCTGCTTAGGATTCTCTCACTTAGCCCAACAGGTAGACCGAGGGGCTTAGCTCTACTTCAGGGACTAGGCCCCGGTATTGTTCCCTACTCAGTACAACCCAACCAAAATCCATACACTTGTCTTTCTTAGAAAGGGATACTCTCACTATGTCCAGAAGTCAGGAAACAAATAGAATCGTCCAATGCAGACGCCATTAGTAACAGCCCAGTGCTCTGTAAACGTAGATGCCAGACTCAGCAATTCTGAGATGTGCCTGTAAAGCCTGTGATATTCATCAAATTCATGAGGGGAAGCTGAGGCCAGGATGCTTAAGGCCAAGGCATCCTAACGTGGTCTTCGCCCCTTACGGGGGAGAAAGCAAGCCTCGGTGTAACGTCACATCATCCATCTAAGTAGGCAAGTGGAATAGATTTCCCGATTACCAAGTTAAGCAATGCATCAAACAGGAGTGAGCCTGGTCACTACTAATCATTTAAATTCGGGGAGACTGAGCCTGGTGACATTATTAGGCCCACGTTAGAGAGTGACTTCCCTCTGCTATCAGGAAGGTATTGGTGGCCCTTCCAGGATTTATTACCCTGGGAAGCTGCAGGATGGGCTGAGGCAGCAACCATCTACGGCACCAGGACCCCATCCATCATCCCCACCACCCCACTTCTGGTCGGTGCCCAGGGGCTGGGGCCTGTGGTCTCTCCTCTTTGCCAGGGCTTGTCCGTGGTCCAGTCTACAGGCCGACTAAAGAGCAAGCATCTAGAAATGCGTTCAGGTAGAACACGCGTCGTTACGTCATCATTAAATCCCCAGCGGGCTGATTTCTCTCTGATGGCCCCTTAGGGAAACGCAATTTTTGTTTTTCTCACACTCCAGACTGTAACAGCCATTTGAACCCAAACATGGTTTTGGCCTGGGGTACACATGCTTCGCACCCATCCCCAGAGGTTCTGTTTCCCTTGTTCTGGAGTGGGACCAGGAATGTAAACTCCAAATGAAATTCTCACATGATTCTGAATCTCACCATCATTAGTAATCCCTGACCTGCAAGGGTAATGAAACGAAGGAGCGCGCCAGATATTTGGGGACGACCCTCCACCAAGACCACTAAGCAAAGACTTGCAAAATGGACTTGAGGCCCAGAGGAAAGACGTGGGTCAAGAACAAGCCATCGTCACCTACACCAGAGTGTCTCAAACCCCAATGTGCATGGGAACCACCCGGGAACCTTGCTAATAGGTGGGTTCTGATGCACCAGGTCCAGAGTGGAGCCTGAGGAGCTGCCTTGCTTATAAACTCCTATGTGATGATGCCATTGCTGCTGGCCCACGGACCACACCTTGAGTAGCAAGCATTGATTAGCATGGTCCTCAAGCCTGGCCTCATATTAGAATCATCTGGAAAACGCTTAAAATTCCCCATGCAGAGAGGAGGGAGGGGGAGCCAGATACATGGGGATGGAAAGAGAACTGACCCTGGGTGGTGGACACGTAATGCAACACACAGACGATGGCCTGTAGAACTGTGCACCTGGAACCCATGTCACCCCAATAAGTCTAACAGTAATAAAAAAGAAATCCCAATGCCAAACTCACCCCAAACCAATCAAATAAGAACCTCTAGGGGTGATTCAATATTTTTTAAATATCCTCAGGCGATTTCTTTGGATGGCCAAGGTTGAGGATCATTGATCTATATTGATGAACAGCCTTGCTCCTATGGCTAAAGTCAGTAATTACTGAGTCTCCTGAGTGGCATATTTTGGTGGGCATTTAGAATAGAAATCAACCTTGAACCCAAACACACAAGCCAAGGGCTTCCAGGGACACTGACCCCCACTTCCAGCCCCAGCTATGAGCTGTCCAAAAGGCAGTTGACCCCCCCGTGGCCGGTGGTTGTTGGGGAGTATGCGCGTCACCAGGAGAGGTCTCTGAAATTAGACTTCATGAGGATATGTGCGAGCCAATCAATTTCTTAGTGTTTAAACCAGTTTCATGTGGGTGAAGCTATCGTACCTCATATTGTCACTTGGCTCATGGAGAGCAAAAGACCACATCTTGCAGTAAAACTCTCCTGATTGTCCACAAATGGAAAAAGTTCTCCCAAATTTGACTCAGACCTATCCCACTGCCCTTAACTTGCCCTCCCCTCCATTTCTCCTGCCACCTTTCTCTCTCCATGAAGAAGGCAGGGTAGAAGTGAGGAAAATGGCCTTAGGACTGTAGTCCTATTTCTATCCTCTCATAAGAAGAATGACCTTGGGAAAGTCCCCAGTTTTATCTAAGCCATGCTTTGCTGGTATTTAGCAGGATAAGAGTAATACCTGTGTCACAAGGCTTTTATGAGCATCAAATGAGGTAATGGGCGTGCAAGCATCCTGCAAATGGTAAATCGCTATAAAAATGTCATCGTGGTTTTCTGTGGCTGTTGCTTACTGTTAGGGAAAATAAGCAAAGATCCCAAAGGTGGAAGCTTCTTTGTAGTTTCAGCCATCGTGCATCGATGCACTGTCTCGGGGAGAGTCTGGGCAAGGCTGGGGGTATTGCTGGCTCTGGCTGAGCTCCCATCCGAGAAGATGTCCCTGAGCTATCCAGAGCAATCCGGGTGGAGGAAGGGACATAAATTGCAGCGTTCCCTGCAAGCACACGGGCAGTGGAGTGGAGGGAGAGAAAGGGAGGTTGCAACCTAAATGATTTTTAATTATTTTCTGATTCACTACATCATTAGGGAGACAGGGAAAACTCTTCAGACTAAGATACAGTGATCTAATGTCATTGATTTTCACATATATTTTATGAGTGATGAAATATGATGAAGCTGGAAGAGAAAAGATTTCAAATCTGATCAGACAAGAGAATCACCGAGCCCGTTTATAAAATCAAGTTAAGCTGTGGGCTCCGGCTGAGTTTGCAGAAGTCAGGCTAATAGCCGCCCCCATGTGGGTTCACCATAGAGCTCAGTGGCTCCCCCAAACCTCCTCTGAGGGTGTGCTGATGGCCCCCTTTCAATTATAAATTTAAGAATTATTTAGTTGTGTCTACCAAAATGTAAGTTTCTCCTTTTCATTCACGATCACACACTCAGCCTCCAGCCTGAAGCATGGCACACAGTAGACCCTCAGTGGATTTCAAACAGATGAAACCCACGTGTCCAGCACTGCACTGGGTCCTTCAGGGATAAAGGAATAGGACTCTTTTACTATCTTCATTGACCTTATAATTATTTGGGATCCTTCATGTAAAGCTAATTTAATAAGAAACAGACAATGGTGCAAATCACGTAATTAAGTATCAAAGGTCTACTACAAACAGCGAAGTTCAAGCATACACAGAGCAAAGAAAAAATGAGTCTTGGCTAGAGTTACATAGGATGACATTCCAGATGAAATAGAGCGTACACACGATCCTGCAGGGCCCAGCATGCCACCGTGAGCAATCACGATGTCTTTAAGTATTCAATCAAGTGGCTTTATTGCCAGTCAATAATGTCTTCATTTTTGTTTCCAAAGTCAAAAGTAAGCAAACTTTAATCAACCCACTTAAAGTATAAATTATTTGTAATGTTAAAAACACAGTGAGTGAGGGTCATCATGCAAGGGCATATGTTACACTCGGCTTTGGGCTTAGAATAGACGAGGCATGGTAGAAATCTGCCAGAAGAAACACCAAATGTCCCCATGAGAACGACCCGTCTGCTTACTCTCAAGAGCTCCTTCTCTCGAGTTTGTTCGGGCACATACTGGGTTCCATCATGAAAAGGGGAAGTCGGAAGGATAGGACAGCGTCAGCCATCACAAGGTTCGTGCCCTCCACCTTGTGTGGCCATTCCTATCCTCCTCAACGATACCAATACCAAGAGCTCGGAAGAACAATCTATCAAACGGTAATGTGAACATCAACACCACCATCCTTTATTTGAGCACCTTCTACTCCCAATAACCAAGGAATGGTTTATTTTTACTCTTTGTATTCTGACAACTCGGAGAGGTTCCCATCCTGCCTTTATTTTACTGGTAGAGTCTAAGGGACACACAGTTTAAGTCACTTGCCCAGAGTCAGATAATCAGGAAATAATAGGACCAGGATTAGAACCCAGATCTATTGGGCTGTAACGACAATGCTCTTAACAGGATGCTACACTACTTCTCCGTGTTATTGAACTTGGGTTTTTGTAGGAAGAGACAAAGGCACCCCTGCTTTAAGAGCCACGAGGTAACAGAGCGCAGGCAGGTAGGGAGCCCTTTTGCCTTCTTCCTCAGGTCCAGAGATCTCTCTCCGATTATCTGGGAGCCTGTGACCCACACATGACAACCGTAGATGAGCCAGGTCTGCAGAGATTCTAGCGCTTATGTGAGGAGTGAATTAAGCTGGGATCCCTGTCCAATACGGTGACGCAAGGGCACAAAGGTAGTCGCTTAAGAGGATGATTTAACAAAGCCAGGAGACTGAGTGGCGACCTCAGATGACAGAAGAAGTATTCAGAGTGTCTTCAGTCTGCTGGGACACGGAGGCAGGGGAGAACTGGAGAATCCTTCTCGTTTCTTAGGATTTCGGAATTGACAAAAACATCCTGTGCTGTGATTGGAGAGACAGAATGTGCACATTCCTCCCAGGCAACACAGGTTAGAAGAGGTCAACAAACATTTCTGAGAACATAAATGATCCGTCGAAAAGACGGCTTTCGGAAAAATGCATCTATTAGCGGAGTACAGGATAAACTGAGGAAGGGAGAGGCTGGAGCCAATGCCCCAGGGATGCAGCCAACTTCTGCTAAAGTATCAATCCATTAAAAGGTTATTATGATGCAGGCAATGTTGAAAATGGTGATTGATAAAAGCCTTTGGAGTGGATATAAAGTAGGATAAAAAGGTTTACTCCCAGGCATATAGCCTAGATTACTTAGAGAATGCTGGTATCATCAACTTAAAAAAAAATGAAAAAATAAAGACAGATATGCAGTTCGGAGGAAAGTTAACAACAATAACAGCCGCCGTTTATTGAAACATCACCACATGCCGGCCATTGTACCGTGCACTCTGCAGACCCTGTCCAATTTGGGCTTCACAGAAATCTTGTGCTTTAGGTGTTATTATTGTCTTTTGTAAGCGAGGAAGCAGAGGCTCAGGGTAGATCATTTGCATAAAGTCATACAGATGGTACGTGATGGTGCCGGAATAATGAGGTTAGTTTTAAGCGTGTTGAGATGGTGACTGAACATCACAAAAGAAATGTGGAAGTAGGATATGGAAAAATGGGGTAGAAAGTACCATATTTTTCCATGTATAAGACACCCCCACATATGAGACGCCCCCTACTTTTCTAACCCAACATTGAGAAACCTTCTCAACCGGTGACTCCCGTGTGTAAGACGACTCCCGAATTGGGGTCTGACAACTTTAGACAAAGTATCGCCTCATACACGGAAAAACGTGGTACATCAACTGGAGGTGTCACTGCGATGACCTTGTTACTGAAGGTGCCACCAAGAGCTGAGCCATAATAATGTTCCAAGGAGGCTGTGAGCTGGAAGGGCCATTTGGGGAGCCGTTTTCAGGGACCTGGCTGAGAAAATATGTTTCCTCTAAGAAATACCAAAAATAGGTAGAGGAGAAGGCTGTAGAATTTTGTGAATTCCCATAAATGAGGGAACAGTCGGCCATTAGGATGGCCATTATAAACACACACACACACACACACACACACACACGTACTGCTAAGTATGTGGAGAGGCTGGGACTGCTGGGCATTGAGGGTGGAAGCCAGTGTGGCATCTCCTAAAAACGTTCAGCAGAGAATTACCCTTTGATCTAGAAGAAATTGCTGGGCAGAGACCCGAAAGAATTGAAAGCAGGGACTCAAAACTATTTGTACACCCATGTTTATAGCAGAATTATTTTACAATAGCCAAAATTTTCACCAACACCCATTTTCACCAACAGATGAATAAATAACCAAACTGTGGTACATACCTATAACGGAATATTAGTCAGCCTTAAAAAGAATGAAATTCTGACACAGGATATGACATGGATAGACCTTGAAGGCATTATGCTAAGTGAAATGAGCCAGTCACAAAAGAATAAATTTTGCATGAATCTATTTATGCGGTCCCTAGAGTAAAATGTATAGAGACAGAAAGTAGAGGGGTAGCTTCCAGGAACTGGGGGAAGAGGAATGGAAAATTAGTGTTTAATGGCCATGGCATTTGAGTTTAGGAAAATGGGCAAGTTCTAGAGCTTGGTTTACTACGTAAACATACTTAGTGCTACTGAGCTGTGCGCTTCCGAGAGCTAACACGGTATCAGGCAACACTACTGTGTTTCAACGTAATGAATGGGGGGGAAACAATCTTAAGTGGTTCAAATGGTAGATTTTATGTGATGTGTGTTTTACTACCATCTTTAAAAAAGTAGGCAGCCAAGCATAAAGTTAAACTCTGAAAGCGAGTTCTCCCGCTGTGTGTCTGGTGTGTCGCCAGGAGGTGGGACAGATCCCGCCGTACTCACCCAAAGGACAGGCCACCTAATCATTTGAGAGGGGGTGGCCTTAGGAACAAAGTTACGTCAGGTGTGCGGTTGCTGGTTTTTATGGTGTGACTTACCTTATTAAAACAAAGACATGGGGATTAACAAACTGACTCCAGGAATTTGATAGCAAATCCATTCATTTCTCCCCCCCACCCCCCAACAAATGTCACCTGCAGGACGGCATATGGTCCCAGCATGATGGCATCAGAGGAAAAGGCGCCTAGAATCGGAATTAAGGAATGAAATAGCACAGCTAAAAAGGGGAACAAATTTCTTCGTGGTGAGAGTGTTCGTCCTGGCACGGCGGGCTTATGTTCTGGAAGCACGTAGCCACGGGCCAGGAGCAAGTCTTCCAGGTCCGGCTGAAAAGAACAGATGTCATCACACTGCAGCCCCCTCCCTGACCTGTGACCCGGCAGGCCTTCCAGCTGGGTCTTCTCTGGTCGTTTGCTCAGTGTCTCCTGCAGCCTCGGAGACCCCTCAAGCCCCCTTAGCTTGAGCAGAAGGACAGCGCACGGCACCCCCACGCCACGCCCGGCCTGTGCCGGGAGCTGAGGGCGGTGGGGTTGGCATTTCGTGGGCACAGTTCTCGCACACGTTTCTCATCTCGGCGATGTTACCATTGCTGACAGGTTCAATCTTTCATTTCAGAGATTCCTATTGATTGGGCAGGAATCACACACGTTTTACCCACAGCCCAGGGAGCGATCAAAGCCAACCGTCCCCCGCCCCCCAGCGCCATTTCCTCCGGGGATGGGAGTGATTGATTTTTATTGGTTCAGCTTCTGGGAGACTCACATCTCAATCCAGCCAATTTTCTTTGGAGGGACCCACTCCGGGCCACTTAATTGTATTTTCTAACCAAAGAGTTGAGAGAGATTTGTCATCTTTACAGCCCAGAGCACACGAACCTGCAGCGTGCTCTCGCCACCGCGTGAGCTTGTTTCTGAAGCGGCGATCGAAGCAGCCGCCGCGGCCTCGGGCCGCCAAGCCGCAGACCTTCGTCGTTAGCGCGCCAGCGGTCGTGCGTGCGCGTGCGCGTGTGCGTGCGACGGCCCAAGACGGCTCTTCCAGCGTGGCCCCGGGGAGCCCCAGGGTGGGACACGCCTGCTCTAAGGTGTCCTTCGGTTGGACCTGTACAGACGCACCGCTCAGTGGCTGAGAACAGCGTCCCCCAGTTCTCTGCTGACGTGGCTGTCCCGTTGGCCCTTCTGCTCGTGGCTCTCGCTGGGCCCCGCCGCCCCCTCATCGCCCCCGCCCCTCCTTGTTACTTACTCCCACACCAAATCTCCCATCTCGCCCCCGTCTCGGCGGCCGCTCGCTCGGCAGCGCGGAAATACTCCGTCGTGAGGCTTCGGGAAGCGCAGTGCCCACAGGGGGGGGGGGGGGGGCCTCGGCCGTCCGCTTGGCAAGTGGGAAGGGGCCAGCGTGGGCGTCCCCTGCGCGGTGCCTCCTTCCAGCCCCCGATTCCGCAGGGTTTCCTGTTAAATCCAGCGTCGGCCCTGATGCCTCTGGACCTGCGCGGTCCGCAGTGGGCCGTGTACTGCTGTGCGTGGACTCCTGTCCATCTTCTGTCACCCCGCAGCGTTCCCAATGAGCCTGCGTGCTCCTGGAAACCCCGTAGTGCTGTTTCTCTCGGTCTTTCCGCGATGCCGACCACGCACGACGGGGG